>APFE030724001.1:20080-54218 GCA_000404065.3 Pinus taeda
AATAAACATTTAAAAAAAGAAAAATAAAACAACTTGAAAATTTGTTAAGTAATCATAATTTAAAAAAAAATGGAGATAATAAATTTTAAAGTGTGAAAAATAAGTCCTCTAAAAAAAGGTATGCTGCATCAACACGTTGCATCTACGCATTTCAAAATCAGCATGAAAATCACTAATATTTGAAAACAAATATTTATATTTGATACATAAGAAAATTTAAAATGTCAAAAATATGCTCCCAACAAAAAGAAGTGTATTCTGCTTAACCATTTTTGAAAATCAAGTCACGTTTTTACTAGCCCTACGAAACGGGGAATCGTATCGGTTATTTAAAGTGCCAAAAACTATGCTCTAAAAAAAATGTGTGTGTTCTGCATCGCCCCTTTTCAAAATCAGGTCAATTTTTTGCTATCTCTACAAAATGGATAACAGTATGAATTCCCGTTTCAAAGTTTACATTGTTCTTTATCTATTTATCTCACCCCCAAACATACACACTCTCTCCATCTCTCCCTTTTCACTCCCTCCCTCTCTCCACTTCTCACTCTCTATGTCTTTCTTCTTCTCTCCCTCTCTCCCCCTCCAAATCCATCTGTACATCCCTCCTTCTTTGCTCCTCTCTTGCTCCCTCCCTCTTCCTCTCTCTCGTCCTTCTTCTCTCTCCCTTTCTCTCATACCTCACTCTCTCTTCCCCCATCACTCTCCTCCTCTCTCTCCCTTTCTCTCCTACCTTCCTCTCTCTTCCTCCATCACTCTCTCTCTCTCTCTTTTCCCTCCAATCCTCTTTCTCTCTCTCTCTCTTGCTCTGTCCTCCAATCATTTCTCTTTTCACATCTCTCTCTCTCTCTCTCTTTGTTACTTTATCATCCCTCTCCTCTTCTTTGTCCTTCTCTCCCCCTTCTCTCATTCTTTGTCTCTTTATCTCACCCAAACAGACACACTCTCTCTCCATCTCTCCGTCTCCACTTCTTACTCTCTATGTATTTATTCTTCCCTCCCTCTCTCCCCCTCCAACTCCATCTCTCTATCCCTCCTTCTCTCCTCCTCTCTCTCCCTTTCTCTCCTACCTCTCTCTTTCTTTCCCCATTTCTCTCTTTCTCTCTGCCCTCCAATCCTCTCATTATCTCCCTCCTTCTCTACCCTCTCTCTCCCCTCTCCATCTTTGTGCCTCCATCTCCCTCCCTTACCCTTCTCTACCTCTCCCCTCTCCTTTAGTTTATCTCCATCTCTCCCTTGTGACTCCCCCTATCTCTCCACGTCTATCACTCTATGTCTTTGTTCTTCCCTCCCATATATATATCTAAAGTTCATATATATCCCGATAATTAATATTATTGATAATATAACATTTAGTGTGGATAATCTAAATTATCAAAATAATATATTAATATTATAATATATTATAAAATATAGATTTATTATAATATTAATATTAATCTTTAATAAATATAGGGTTATAATGTTTTTTTTTGCATGGTAATAATAATAATTTGGCCATGCTATTTGGCCCATAGGCTTCACTTAAATAAATATAAAGTGGATTATGGAATAAATATAAAATGAGGCTTATTTATATTTTTATTTATTTAACATATTGTTTTATTTACCATGGTATTTGGCCCAAAGGTTTGGTATTAATTAAATGTTGATCTCTAATCCTATTTGAAATATTTTTATTTATTCACCATACCTCTTTATAGCTCTTTTATATTTATTTATTTAACATATCTCCTTTATAAATATGGTATGTGGACCATGGTATTTAACCCATGGTATTAAAATGGTATTTGGCCCATAGGGTTCACCTAAATAAAACATTTTTTTTAGTTTTCATAAATATAAAGAGGTTTATGGAGTAAATATAAAAGAGGTTTTATTTATTTACTATACATCAAGTTTATTTATATTTTTATTTATTTACCATATCTCTTTTTTTTAGTGTTCTTAAACCTCTTTATATTTTAAATTTATATTGTGTTTATGCATAATAATAATTAGATTGTTAGATCTTAGGCTTTTGTGATCCATAATCTAGTAAGTATGTCTTTCAGATTAATCACATCATTGATTTTTAAATAGGGCCAACATTAAATTAAAAATGTTAAATGTTAAAGATTATATATTAAATGTAAGTTTACATGTTTACATGATCTTCTGCCCAAAAAAAATATTAAAATATTTTGGAGCAAAATTTTCATTCTTTTTATTGGATTAAACTTTCCCTTTGATTTACGAAAGGACATTGACTTTAGTAATGAGTAAAATTGTTTAAAATTTTACTTAATTTGAAATTTTAACATGATAATGTTTTTTTGTTAAAAATAAATGTATGATCCATCCAAATTCACATATAGAATAAAAGAATGAAATAAATGGTACTTTGGTACTTCTTTTATTAATGGAGAAAATGCATAATACATATAAAGCACGGGTTTAAGAGGAACAACCCCTTCCCTAACTCAAAAAAAACTTGCAAAAAGATGCACTCTCTTAACCAGCGCTAAAAGCAACTTTTAAGAATCCTGTCTTCTTAACCCGAAAGAGAAAACTAAAGGGCTTTAAAGCCCTTTCAGGACCTCTGAAAGACCAAAGATTCGAGCCTCGAAGAAGCCGAAAGCCTTTGAAGTCGGGGACCCACATACCCTGAACATTTACACTGAATGGATTGAAATACGGAATATATTAAAATTTGCGTGTATTGACGGGAACAGAAGGTAATCATAACAGACAACGAGGTTAGTGGATGCCTGCAATATGACATGTCAAGTCCACGTAGGGACGTAATAATTAATTTTCCCGCATAAAACTCGGGCAGAAAGGACTGCTCGGGCAGATGCCCTGGAGGAGCATCTCCACGACCGCTCGCCCTTTACCCTGTCTCCACTTTCGGCAACCCAAAGATTCCAAGAAGGCCTTAAACTTATTCAAGTTTACCTTCATTTATCATCTCGTTGGAGCGTTGAATCCACCTCCTCTCTCTAATTAATTCTACTGGGAGGGCCTTATTCTAAGGCCATGCAGTCCGCCCTCCTTGGGGCCGGAGTTTTGGAGTCTCGGAAGAAATTTGCCGGCAAAAAGGGTTGGATTGCGCGCCTATTCTACGTCTGCCTTTGTTTTAGATCCGTGAGGGCCTTTCGAGAGCAACCGAATCTTTAGCAGTTTTCTGCCCGAAAACCACCTGATCGGAGCATAAGAGGCCAGTAACCCGTAGAAGCATTGCAAAAGCCGTGGCCTTCTAAAGGTGCTAAAGCTGTAGTCATCCCACACAGTAGAAAAGGTAGTTTTACTGTTACAATAAATGTAAAGATTACATTTTACAATAAATGCAAGGATGGCGTGGAATAATGGTCACCCAACACCAGAGGTATTCTCCAGATATGCCTTCGGCATAAAACAAAACATTACGGTAACCGGTCCGACCCCGTGAACTTCCATATCGGATTATATATTAATTTACTGCCATATATTCTTAAGAAACCATGCAACCAGACTTCCATATCGGAATACATTTTAATATAATTGTATAGATTTTTCTGAAATTATGCAATTTCGACAATTTTGAAGTACATGTTCATCTGTGAGGGTGGCTTCCTCTTGAGCTCCGATCATTTATTGGGGGAATTGATCGTTAGCTGGTTAGGGACTGATGAAGCCTCCAATCTCCCCCAAATAAGCCTCGTTCTGTTGGCGCCTCGGGAGGACAAAAATAGCAAAAATTATAGGAAACAAAGGAATTAAATGCATGGGGATTTTTCTGTGCATTGTTGCCCTGCAACCACATCTACAAAATCTCTATGGGGTAATCCAGAGCCGTCTCTTAGGAATAAATCGCACTGCCCTGAACAAAAGTGGCACTCTGGTCTACTTGTACTGCCACTGTTGCAGATACTTGGGTATCCGCCTCGATCACCACTATGTTCTGAGAGACATTTCTGAGAGCATGCCTGGGAAATGATGCATCAGAAGTATAGAAAGAGTACTGAACATGCTGAATATGGTTCGGGAAGAGCAGGACGGGATTAAAATCTATGGTCCATGTGGTCCCGTTCCCCTTTACTGTGCCTCGAGCTACGGTCGATTTAAGCGCCATTCCCCGCACATTGTTCCCGTCAATAACGATCTGATTGATGGATTGAAATTGTCCGTCCAACTGAACAATGTTCACGCCCTTCCCAGAGCCACTAAACATATTGTTTACAATATTGACACCGGATATCATTTTCCTCTGAGAGGATTTCAGCAATATGTAGGCATCGCCTAAAAAGAAACTATTAACAATATCAAGCTGCACGGGATCTTCTGCAACAATGCCTGTGTAGTCCATATAAGAACCGAGAATCCTAGTCTGAGTCAATCCACCGAGCTGTAGTTTGATTCCAACTCCTCCAAAGCCCGTGGCCTTATTATAGCAGTGGACTCCCGTTATTATATTGGCCTGACCGCTCAACAAAATCCCCACAGCAGCCGAGAAAATGACCACATCTGTTACAGCGTTGTCGTTGCCCATGAGATTTATAGCAACGCCACTGAATTGCCTCTCAATGGGGCTTCCACCCGCGGTAATGTGCTGTCCAAGAAAGGAATTATGGATGACTGTCTCGTGCCCGCCCTGAACCATGATGCCAGTCGACATGAAATGCGAGATATAGCAGCTATCTATGTTGGTTCTAAGGGAATTGATGACTAGAATACCCCCGCCAGAAAAATTCGCATCCAACATCAAATTCCGCAGAGTAACATATTCGTACGAGTACTCAGCAGACAAGTCCATGCCCCTGATGGCGGTCGCGAGCTCGTCGCCATTGAGGTTCCCATTGAGCTTCGCATCAGTCGAGGACCATAGCTCGATCAAGTACCGATCTTTTGGGAAATTCTCAGAAGCCCGCAGAGTTCCCCCGTGAATCTGTGTGCGCGGAATCAATTAGTAATTCGTCTGGATAAACCTGCAATGTGATACACCAAAAAAATACAGAGATTTAATTTCAATACCAAAACATTGCCGCCTCTGCTTGCAGGCAGCCGCAGAGGTCCGCTGATGAGATAATTTCCCCCTTCGAGATGAATCTCCACGCCTCCGAGGTCAGGTACACCTGGCATCATTCGTTTGATTGTAGTTACATTGAAGGCCCCATTGATGGCAGCCAACAGGGCCTGAGTGCTGTCTGTGGCTCCTGTTGGATCCGCGCCATAGTCTGTAACATAGAATAAGCGGCCATTCGATGGGACCTGCGCAACCAAAAGCAAACCAACAAAACACACTAAAAAAACTAATTTCCGTTGCTCAATTTGCAGAAAAGTATGCCATCTCCAGTACACTTACCGTGGTGTTGTGAGGTCTTGGCACCGCAGCCAGAGACTGAGCCTTCTTCCAGCGAGCAATCGAAACTCTCTTCGCCTCCGCTCGACTGACATATTTGGGAACATTGATGACCGGAGAATCGCGACTCTCCATTCTTGATTGCGAGAGGGATGTCGAGTGAGCACCAGGCTTGCATGATCTCAAAATCATGTGACAATCCACATTGGATAAAATCCCAAGAAACGCCATTACAACCAAGACGGAAAAAGCCCCTAGGGAACCCATTACTCCTTTTGCAGGTTGAGACTTCCTCTTCTAATTCCAGGCTACTAAAAACGAAATATAGACAAAAACCAGATTATGATACCTTTAAATATTTTTCCAGAAGAGAATGGCGGACGGGAAGGCCATTGCAGAAAGAAATCCCAATGGAGCTCAGCAATCTTTATAATCTTTCTTGTTCTGAATGTTGAAGTGCTCTATATGTATAATCTTTCTTTCTTGTGCTGAATGTTGAAGTGCTCTATATTTATAATCTTTCTTGTGCTGAATTTTAAGGTGAAGTCACCAGCAAATTTTTCTGGTAGCGTGATGCAAAGATGCTCATTGAGCACATATGAGGAAGGCCGTGCGTTTGAAGGGAAAGTTGGTTGTCTTGGCCGGCACAGGAGGGCTATAAATTATTATTGCATTAACAACAATCCAAGTGTATTTATACCTTTCTCAAAAGCGGAGTCGAAACTGATTCGGACATTTTTGCTTTCATATGTTTTCGATTGTTGTTTCCAATATTTGGTTATTAATTATCAGAGAGGCCAGTAACGTATGGTTTTTAGGGTTGGTATTCAAAACCAAAAGTACTCATGGAAGAATGGAATCTTTTAGAAGCTCTGTTTCTTTTCGAGAAATTGAAGAGAGAGATTCACAGGCTGAGGAAAACCCATTAAGGGAAACGTTTGCCAGTAGCTCCAGTAGAGTTTTAAATTCCGCTGAATTTTCTTATGAAGAATCCCAGCCATCAGCGCGACGGGAACAACCCCAAATAGCTCCCTCACAAATGTATAGTGATCTTTCTGCTTTTCATTTAATAGCAGCCACTAGAATAAGCATTAAAAAGTCTATAAGCCAGATCCAGAAGAATTCAGATAATATACAGACTATATCTCTGTTAAAACCCAAAGAATTACAAGCAAAGGCAAAGAGATTAAAGACAAATTATTTGCACTTAGCATGTATTCGAGTAGGGATCAATGCCTTAACCCACAAAGGCCTAAATACTTTTGTGCTTGCTACTGTCAGGGATATGACGCACAACAAGTATACAGATTCCCTAATAGGCAGGCTGTTGCTCCTTTATCAGATGGCCCAGTCTACTTTCACTGTTACCCTAATTTCTCTGTGTATACCTTTGACAAAACCATAGATCAGATTTTGCAATTACAGATTCAAACAACTGGTTTCGACATGAAGAAAAAGAGAAATAATATCGCTATTCAGATCAAGGGTTGTTTCCGTCACACCAATACCCTTTGGCCAGCTATCTGCCATACACCCCGTAGAGACTCAAAGTCAAGAATAGTTGTCCTCACTGATGCCACAAACCAAAAAATTGAGCATCAGACCATTAGATGGGAAGTCTTGACATTTCTTGAACACCAGGTTGTGAATAATCCTAGGCCTCTCATTCCTAAAGCTATTACCTCCACTGATATTACAAAAAATCAGTCTTTTGCAGTTATTTCATTTCCCAGAAGATCTACCATTGACCGGAGAAGAATAGAGTTAGCCTGCAAACAAGCCAAGTATTACAAAGATCCTTCCACTGTAGATACAGCTTGTTCCTCTTCATCTTTTTGTAAACATAATTCTTTGTATGAGTTAGCCCAGCTTGTAAACTATTCTTCTTTAGAAGTCAAATGCCCAGATTGTCAAGAATTTATTAATCTGCTTACTCTGGTTGAGTCTAACCTCCATTCAAATCATAACCCCAGAACTGGAATCACTCCTCCTACTACATTTGTAAATTCATGCCCAAATCCCAAATGCACAGATATTCCTTTCCCACATGAATCAGATCCGGATCATGTGCTCATGATGCATGAACTTACCACTCTCGAAGGAGAAGATATAAGGCTGACAAAGATGATGTGTTTAATGAGACCAGCCAAACCCAGATATGGTTTGGGATACCTTGAGCAGGCAAATGGCCTGATTCCAGAATGCATATTTCGCCCCATTCCTTCTGACTGTAAAAAGCTCGCAGTAATGGAAATGCATAAGTTTTTCTCACTTGTGGATGGATGTTTGAAATCCGAGATTAGTGCCTAACGGATGAAAGCCATGCTAAATTGGGATCTGTACACTAATCCTCAAGCAGATGAGTTCGATCAGAACTATACTCCTGCAGAGAAGAAATAGTTTGCTGACGATTGGAAGCATTATATGGAGATGAATAACACTTGGATATCATTTTATTCATGGAAAGATAATATTGCTCCCTTGAATGTCTTTACCGGTTCAATTAGCACCTCAGCAAGCAAGCATGCTTGGACTGCACTTGATGGATCAAAAATTGAAACCACTACGACCTTTCCTCCTTACAAAGGATTTGTCATAGGAGAAAACAGAAATGCAGCCAAAGCCATCCCTTTAGTCCAGAAAGATGACAATGCCTTGGGCATTGATGGAAGGATTCAGAAAGCTAGTGAACAGCTTAACTAGACAAATACTGCAGTAAAAAGCTTGGAAATAAATGTTGCAAAATCAATAGAAGTCGGGGAACAAATTGATACTATCCAAGTATCATTAAATGATGTAAATAAAAGTTTGAACAATGTACAGTTTGAAACTAGCACGATTCGATCTTATGCCAGAGAGTCATTGAACAAAATAGAAGGAGTAGAAGAAAAATTAGTTGGTCATTTAGACACAACTAAACAAATTATATCTGGTTTAACTAGCAAAGTTGAAAAGATAAGTCTATCTAAAATTGAGAAACCAGTTCCAAACTCCTTTCTTGTAAAAAGAAGCATAAGAATACAGGACACTGTGAAATCTGTAGACATGTTTCCTGCATTATTTCCTAAAGAAGTAGCCATGTCTTCATCAGACACTGAGGCTATAAATAAAATCACAATTGCATCCTTGTTTAAGGATGAAGAAGCAGAAAAAAGGAAAGAACAGACAGACCAGATCTTTCCCATATATGAACCTATTGAACATAGGTTCAACAGATATCCTGCACCTGACATAGAAGGCAAAGGAAAACTTCCTGAAGCACACACCTTTTTCCCTGATTCCCACAGAGAGTGGAATATACATAACATGAGTATAGGCCAAATAAGGCAGATGATTGATATCATGTATACAGAATATAAGCTCATGTGTCTCCGAGGGAAATCTGAAATTGATGCTTGTAGGACAATTATTCAGTGTTTTACAGGGACACTCCTTAGGTGGTGGGAGACATAATCATCTCCAAAGCTCATAGAAACAATGGAAGCAAAAGTGCTAAAATATGAGAAAGGAGATGTGATACATAATCATGATGGCATAGTTATCAGCAACATGATAGGGGCACTTACATCAATGATCTTGGAACATTGGTGTGGAAGTGAAATAGAGATCACTGATAAAAATGAAGTCATTCTGATGAATTTAAAGTGCCACAAAATGTCTCAATATGATGACTTCCACAGGGATTGGACATAGAGGATATATGAGGTCAAAGACTTAAAGAACCTGTTATGGAAACATGTATATCTTGTAGCTCTGCCATCTAAATTTGTTGATTATGTAAGAATGCAAGAAGTCTTTCAATTACCCTTTGAGTCATATACATGGGAAGAGATCTATTCTCTCATTACAAAGACACTGGTTAGTCTATGCACTAGCTCAGTCGCTGAAAAAGCTTTCTAGAATGCCTGACAGAAAATCCATACGCAGTAAATATGGATTAACATTGGATGACCCTTTGGTAAAGAAAAGGAAGGCTAAGAAAAGATCCAAAAGAGAGTTTAAAGAAACCTTCTACAAAAATCGAAGAAATTATCCAAAGTCCAAAGGCAAATATTCAAAGCTGAGGTGAGACCAAGCCTTTGGAACAAAAAGAGGGTATTATAAATATGTTCCCAGAATGCATTATTACAATCCCTCTGATATCCATCTGCATACTCATAAGAAAGACAAATGGAATAAAATTACTTGTTGGCTATGTGGGAAAACTGGACACACTTCCTCCCGATGTCCAGAGGGTGAAGCATCAAAACTAAAGAAGGGAAAGAAGTCCCAAATATTTGCCCAAATAAATAAACAAGTAAAGCAAGAAGGAAGAAGACAAATTGTGTGCATGAAATGTGGTTCTCATGCTCACAACACAGAACACTGCCTGAATGTCACCATCAGAGAAATAGCTTAGCAGCACCAAATAGAAGAGTCTTCTTATGATTCTTTCAGTTCTTCATCTGCAGAAGAAATTCATGCTCATATGGGGCAATGTTCAGATTCAAATTCTTCAGACTGTTTATGTTCTGATTCTAAAGAATGTGCTTGCCATGTTCAGTATATTTCTGATTCTGAATATTTCAGCGACTCAAGTGAAGAAGAAGGAGAAAAGCCTAAGCCCCTGAAAGAAAAAGTCCTTATGGCCGTGACAGAAGAAGAAGAACTGAAGATCTTGTCACAAATTCATGCCATGGAGGATGGAGAGATGAAAAATCAGCTGACGGAAACTTTTATGGATCAGCTAAAAACAAAAGCTTCGAACAACTCAGGTAAGAAATCTCTTTTTGTTGATGCATCATATGAGAAAAATACAAAATCATTTCAGAGGCATCAGCGGAAGCCTGATAGAGTAAGGTCCCTTACTTTAGGAGAAGTTAGTCGAGAAATTCATATCCTCAAGACTAAATTTTTTGCATTAAAATCTCAAATGGCAGAAATACAGAAAGGGACACAAATGGCAAAAGAAGAAGATAATGATCATCCATGGCATACTGCTTCTCATAGCAGTAATCAAGAAATTCAAATTGCCGAAGGTATGAAGGATCCAAATTTTGGTTTTAGAGATATGAGGCTATTAACCATCTCATACCAGCGACATCATGTTTTCGTAAATATCTGCATAAAAGGGAAAATGTTTGAAATGGTTGCTCTTATTGATTCTGGAGCAGATATTAATATTTTGAATACGAAAAATATCCCAGCAAGATATTGGGTGACTGCAGAAAGAGAAGTGGTAGGATTGGGTAATAAAAAGCTTAGATATGAAGTACCCAAAGCATCTGTTTGTTTTGATAGCCATTGTGTTTATTTGAATTTTGCAGTAACTAACATTCTAGTAGATTGCATACTTGGTAATGTCTGTCTTGCAGCAGTAGAACCTCATGGGTCACTCAGACTCAAAGGAGGCAAAGCTGGATATTTTATTTCTGCCCCCACTTCAAAAGGGACAAGAAAGAAAATTGAACTTCCATATATCTGAAATCCTAGAATTTCTACAATGGTACACACTGTACAAGATCTGGATAGAGCTGAAGCCAGACTGACAGATCTAAAATATCTTAAGTCAACTTTGAGAATAGAACAGCTCAAATCGCCCCAGATCAAAAACATAATTGGAGAATTGAAGAAACAATTAGAAGAAGAATCCTGCTCAGAGGAAACCAATGCCTTTTGGCACAAGAAGCAGCACACCATTGAACTCCCTTACAAGGAAGGATACACTGACAAACCTTGTAAGAGTAGAGCCATCCCGATGAACACATAATACTGATATCTTTGCCAGAAGGAGATTCAACAACTCCTTAGTAGAGGACTGATCGGAGAATCCAATAGCCCCTGGAACTGTTACGGATTCTATGTCAACAAAAGAGCTGAATAGATCAGAGGCGTCCCCAGGCTGGTCATAAACTATAAGCCTCTAAATTCAGTCTTAGCTGATGACACCTATCCAATCCCACACAAAGGAGACTTAATCAGAAGGATAGTAGGTGCCAAGATATTTTCCAAGTTTGACCTGAAAGCAGGATTTTGGCAAGTGGCCATTACTGAGAAAGATAAATTTAAAACTGCCTTCAGCATACCAGCAGGACATTATGAGTGGAACGTCATGCCTTTTGGACTCAAGAATACTCCATCAAAATTTCAAAAGGTAATGGATGGTATTTTCAAGCCATATTTTGATTGGCTAATTGTATATATTGATGATGTATTAATGTGTTCCAAGAACATCCAGGAACATTTTAAACATGTAAATATTTTTAAGAATTTGGTTAAGCAAAATGGCTTGGGGCTTAGCAAAAAGAAGATAGAGGTATTCCAAACCACTATCAAATTTTTGGGTCATATGATCTGCAATGGGTAGATTTCTCTGCAAAAACATGCTTTAGAGTTTGCATATATGTTTCCAGATGTCATCACTGACAAGAACCAACTGCAAAGGTTCTTAGGCTGTCTTAACTATGTTAGCAACTTTTATCAGGACTACGCCAGTGACAGAAGGATATTAAACCAGAGATTGAAGAAGAAGAATTCTCCTGGATGGAAAGAAGTCGATACAAGAGTAGTTTAGAACATCAAGGCTAAGGTAAAATTCTTGCCTATTCTATATGTTGCTGATGATCTTGCATAAAAAATTGTTGAATCAGTTGCAAGTAATATTGGATGGGGTGGAGTCTTAAAACAAAAGGTTGGAAAAGAAGAACAAGTTGTACAATTTGCATCAGGAGTATGGAATCCAATCGAAATGAACTACTCCACGATCGAGAAGGAGGTCAAGGCAGCATGGAACTGTATCAGTAAGTTTGAATTTTATCTTATTAATAAACCTTTTCTCCTAAGAACTGATGCATCTGCTCTGCAGAAGGTATTAACAAAAGATATCAAGAAGGTTGGAGAAGACAAGTTTGCCAGATGGCAGGCTTTATTTGCAAACTTTGATTTTCAGGTAGAGCACATCAAAGGAAAAGACAATAATCTGCCTGATTTTCTAAGCAGAGAATACATTGAATCAAAAGATCATGTCATGATGATTATCACAGAGTGGGACCAACACCAGAAACAAGAAGTCTTGAGAACCATCCCTGATGACCAAGAATGGGAGACCTATAAAAGAAATTGGAAACCCACGTGGCAGCTCCGAAATACAAAGGTGCTAGATGCCAACTTGCGGCCACATACCGACCTCCAACACTTTGTTCCAGAAAGAAAATTTTACCCTAAAGGGGGTAAGTGGATTCATGATATGATATATGATAAAGCAAGGAGGGATGGTGATCTTGCACGACGGGCTTTGGAACAAAATTTTCACGACATTGCCACTATCTGGTGCCATGGTGGACGCATCACAAGAATGTATGAAAGGTATATCTGCATATATAGGACAAGAGATCTCTAGAATGAGCCAGGCCATGTTAGAACTCAACCAGCTGCCAAGTGGCCAAGAAATGATCCCAGGATCATATTTCTAGATACAGTGTACAACTTTGCAGACTACAAACAGCTTTGGTGGGAATTTCTCAACCTCGACGACAAGGTCGAAACCTACTACACCAGACTCAGATTCAGTGCTATTGGTCATTTTCAAGGATATCAGCAATGTAAATGGTTTAGAGACTGATGGACTGATTTTGGAATAAATAGAACTGCCATGGATCCTATAGAACATGAAAAATATTGCAAAAATCTTTGTAGACCATGTATTGAGCAATGTAGTAGAGACTGTAATCACCCTATTTATAACACTGTTAAACAAATGATTGAAGGTGAATGGTCAACATACAAGTCATCTCCATGTAATAATTCCCTTGAAGAATTTATGAGAGAACACATGGAATGGCTTGTATTAACCAAAGTCCAGTACCATTTCATGCTAGGGAAGCCGATGATTGTCTGCATGATCTACACAAAAGCCTGAGACACAATGTAGTGTAAAAGGGACAAATTCCTTGGACTTACTATTTTCTAACCCATGATGTAATAATGAGTACCAGTCACAAGGGCTTAATTGTGACCAGATTTCTCGTGAGCTTTGCTGTACCAAAGCATTCACAGTGTAAACAATGGTCTATATTTTCTCGTGGGCTTTTACAAAAAGTATCCACTTTGTTTTGTCAGCATCATTTTCTTGCGGGTTTTGATCAAAAGCATCCACTTTGTTATCTTCCGAAAGATTTACTTTTCCGGATAGGAATCTACGATCAGATGTCGCTTTGGCGTTACCCGAAAGCAACTATTCCATCCATCAGATTGGAATCTTTGTGCGGACTGGAATATTTGGTTATTAATTATCAGAAAGGCAAGTTTTGATGGTTGAGATTATGCTATTCAACATTTTCGTTTTGATGGCTGAGATTATGCTATTCAGCATTTTCGCTTTCACATGCTTTTGATTGTTGTTTCCAATTTTTGGTTATTAATTATTAGAAAGGGAAGTTTTGATGGCTGAGATTATGCTATTAAGGTATTTAGGAGTTTTTAAACCCACTCAATTCATTTTTCAACCAAATGCAAAATATACAAATTCAACTAGGAAAATGGAAATTTATATTTTTAACAATTTTTTTATAAAAAATATCTAATTAATCTTAAATTGATTAGATTTTTTAGCATGTTTTATATTTCCTCCCTTACCATAGCTTACAATAATTCCTATGAGGTTTGATCCTCGTTGCTTTATTGCAAAGGCCCATCCACTCCTATTAAAGAGGCCCATTCCCATCCAATTGTAGGTCCATCCTCACCCAGGACCATCCTAATATAGCATTTTTTTATTAAATTTGATTTCTCAATTATTAAATTTCATGAAATTTATTAATTTTAAATATTTAAATACAATATAATTTGCTTATTAAAAAATATAACATCCTAATAAAAAAAACTTTAAATTATTCATATATTAGACATGCTGAAAATGTAGTCCCACCAAGGTTAAAAAGAAATACAATTTGAAATAACATATTTAAAAATATATTAAATTATTCTACCTTTTTTTTTTAAAATATTATGTAAATTTAAATTTTTATAAGTATATAATTCATTCATAAAATTCCATAGAGTAGAAAATGATATATTACACATGATAAGATGTAGTCCCACCAATCAAACTTAAGAAAAATACAATTGAAATAATATATTTAAAAATAAATTAAATTATTCTAACTTTTTGTTTCTAAATTTGAATTTTATAGTGTATAGATATTTATTCATTCACAAAATTCCATAGAGTGGAGAATTAAAATATCTTTTAGAGATATAATGGGCATTAAGGATTGATAATAAAATTCCACAAAGTGAAAGAATTAAAATATCTTTTAAAGATAGGGTGGGCATTAAGGTGTCCTTTAAAGATGCTCTAAAAGACAATTTGAATGTTCTTAATACTTTAAAAACCCTTTTATCTATTTCTAATTCTTATATCTTAAACCAACTAGAAAAGTGTTGATTGTAGAGATAACAAGAAGTAGTAGTCATATGCATTTGTAATAAGAAAAAATGTTGACTTTCATTAAAAGTAGTGAAGATCTCTCCGACTCAATATAGAGGAGATGCTTTCAAATAATAATAATAAATATTTAAATTAAAAATTAAATAGAAATAAATGTTTTCATGTTAATATTGAACAACTTGATATTAAAAAATTACTAAAAACTGATTACATTAAAAAATAAGATAAATATAGGTAAATATTTGATATATCCAAGTTTAACATGGCTTCGCTTTGCTTTAATAGGTATTAAGATGGATTTGCATTTTTTTTTAGTAAGTATTGACCTTAGACTTCTATTTTATATTATTGTGTGTTAATTCATCTTGGATAAAGAACCATAACTTTTTTCTCTGTTCCAAATATTTACAATGTTCAATTCTTTGATCAGATTGATTATGTGAGAAATTTTAATAGATTCTTTGGTTTTGAAGAAACACTATACTTTTTAAAAATCACTTATTTGAAGACTTTGATTTTAAATATAAACCAAATACTAAAATGCTAATTTTGCTGTGTTTTCTTAATTAGCTAATATATTTTTAAGCATCTACTAATCTTTGAGTAATCTTAAACACTTACATCAAATATAATCATATTCATATTTGTGTTGGGATAAACCCTAATAAAAATATTCTAAACAAAATGCTTGTCAAATGGAGAAATTTTCAACATACTGAAGTCTTGAATTATGAGAATGCAATGTTTTGTTTACAAATATGTCTATCTTTAAGGCCATTTACAAACAACGTATCCTACAAGCACATTTCCCCTAACTCATGCAACAGCACATCCCCTAACTTGTACTCATCCTTCTTAAAAATTAGTTTGGAAGTAAAATACAAAAGTTGGACTTTTGCTTAAACTGAAAATTTTAAAATAAGAATTAGTAATCACAAGTATTGATAAATAACTTTGTTCTTACTGTATGGGCCAATGATAAAGACATGGATATCAATATTTATTCCATGAAAGTATGAGATGTTCTTTAAACCTTTCTAAGTAGGACAAAGTAATTTCATAAAACTAATTTGTTCAATTAAAATAAAGATTTAATTCCTTCTATAAAATATAATCAAATTCCACCAAATTTACAATTATTGTTCAATGGAATGACAAGACATTACAAAAGAAAAAAATAGACAAAAATAATAATTAACTTTTATATATATTATATATTATTATAAAAATTTTAATATTCTATTTTTAATAATTTTAATGGAAATAAAATACACAAATAAATTTATAAAAATAAATTTGTTAAAAATACAAATAAATAATTTATAAACCAATAAAATTCACTTACTTCACATTAATAAAAATAATGATTTAACAATATAACCCCATTTAAAAAATAAAAATAAATAAAAAAATTCCAATAATCCACTCCAAATACATATATGTTCTTAATTCTCTCCGAAGTTACAAAATATCACGAATTGTTTGTGCCATAACCATTGCTCCACATTGCAGGGCGGCAGGGGAATGGCCCTACAGTCAATTAATTACGTCAATGATGACTCCACCAAACTAACGGAGTTGTCTATAATGCTATTTTTTGGAGATTTCGGTGACGGAATCCGGCGGAAGAAATGAGGTTAAATCTTGATTTTTAGCAGTTAAAATGGTTTTTTAACATTCAGCGCCCTGAAAAACCCTGGGAGCCATTGATTGTGCAGAAACTAGCCATCAAACTTGGGATTCCAATGAATTGCTGCCAGATTTTGACCGGAACAATCCGCCGGAAAAACTTTCAAAAAATCGCGTTATATACTACTGCCAAACTAACACGGTCACATTAATAATCAATTCGTAACGTAGAGACAAGGCAGAATGATGAATTAAATGAAATGCATTTGGAAAATTTCCACGCTACATGCGTGACTCTGACGCACCGAGATATGCGTGTTCGACTCTCGAGAGCTGCACGCGCAATTTATATAATTCAATGTATATCATGTCAAATATTGAATGCTTTACTCTTTAAGAGTTGCTTAGATTGTTTAATCATTCACGCCCGTTTATTCAAGAATTCACTTCCAAGTTATTGGCTCACAGGCAACCTATTATGCCATTCTTTTACGCATGCGGCACGTAATCCCAACGTATTTAATGATAACACGGACGATGAATGCGACGGCTAAATTTTCCCCTTCCCCAAGAAGAGTGCGTAAATTCTAGAAACCAGGTTACTCAACCGGTAATTGTAATCGCTGAAAGTAAGCAGTTTGCTAATCAGTATTAAATGAGTGAGGTTGTATCTGTACCTTGTCAGTATTGGCATTTGGCAGGCCATTCTCATTCGTTTAATGCTTATTGCATATTTATTGCTATAATTTTCGTGTTTTGCAAAAAAATCATAGTTTAACGATTATGTTTTTTTGTTTTGAAAGTTCAAACTTTATAATTTAGGTGTTTTAGAAGTTTTTGATGGTGCTGAAACTATTTTCATCATAAAAAACATGATTCAAATACTGCTTCTCCAAGATTTTTTGAAATTTTTTTGCCATTACTTCTAACATTCCTCCACCTCCATAAACGACTCCCATAAAAAAAGACAACAAAAACACTTAAGTTACTTAAAATGAAAATAATAATATATAAGAAAAAAATTTATTTTAAAGAGTAAGCATCTTTTTTACTGAAATCCATTCCAACCATTTTTTAAGTTAAATTGTAATTTAATAAATTTAATATTTTTTAAAACAATTTTATAAAATACATAGCATGGGATCACATCTATATGAAATTACATATTAATTATGTGTATAATTTTTTCTAAAACTATATTGACTATTTGTATAAATTCTTTTGAAACTATATTAATTTTGAAGTACATTTATCAATATGGATGGTATTCTTTATCGGGTGATATTCTTTCTAAAATGTGGTGACTTCTCCTTTCACATAGATTTGTTCTAGGCATTTTGTAAACGTGCTTCCTGGGGAAATTGATTGTAATGGGATATAAGTACATGTATCCATGTGGATAATATTCTTTTTCCAATGTGGTGACTTCTTTTTTGACTTAGATTTTGTTCTATCCATTGTGTAAACTAGCTCCGGAAAACTGATTGCTAATGGGTTATAGATTGATTATGTTTAAAATCTTTGTAACCCTTTTGTAAATGGTTATAAATTGATTATTTCTAAAATCTTTGCAATTTTTTTTCGCTGGTTGGTGTATAAAGAGCGAAAATTTCAAAATCGTGATTTTCATATTTTTGTTAGGGAAATTGTAGGGGAAATTATAGAATTAAAATTAATTTTTCTTAAAAAATAATCGTAAGTTTGGCAAGAGTGTATCTTCATCATAATCTAATATATCACTCTGATTGGAAAGAGAATTTAACTGATGACTCAATCCAAGACTTGTGGAAAATAATATTATTAACTTTTAAAATAACAAAAATATATATAAACTATATAAAATTCTTACAAATTTGAATATTTTTTCAAAACTATCATTAAACATTTTACAATTTGCATATCATGGACTAATAAGATTTGTCAAGGTTTCTAGACATTAAGATAAATTTGGATCCTAAATTTTTTCTATGTCTTTGTCTTCGGTGAACATGATTCAAAATGAAATAACATGAGTGAATGAAGAGATTCTCGAAATAAGGGTGTCATAGAGATAAAGCAATGTTTTTAGAAATTCTACTATGTATTGAAACTACTTCACCTCTTGTAAGAATTTTGGATTACCTAATATTACTTGTTGTTCGGAAACAAACTCCACACCTTTCTAAGAATAATGAAAAACATAGAAAGGACATGGAGTTAGTCTTTTTTTCTCTCGGGAGAACAAGAGACAATGGAAGCATGTTAATCACTTCATTCATGTGGATCCTAGCTTCAATGTAGTAGGTGCATGAGTGGTTGTCTCCAGTTCATGTTGGGGGTTAATGAACGTTACCTCGATTTTATATTGTTCCTCATTTGAAGGACAAGAAGACAAATGGATGAGGCAAGTAGATGTAATGAAGGGTAGACAAGACAATGCCAAGTGTTAAATCTCATGCATTAATTGAAACCAAACTTCCTCCCTGCCACCTTTGCATGATTAGGATGATGCAATTGTTTATTATGGCTTCCAAATGGTAGAAAAGTTGGTAATTCCTCAATTTTTTATACAAAGTTGCTCTTCCCTAGCAATCACTCCTTTATGTATCTACATGGACATTATATCCCCTTAAGATATGGTAAAATGAGATGCTAGGAAATGTACGGTAGAATCAAATGGACAAAACAAAATTCATTAACCATGCACCTTAAAAATGATAATAAACCAATAATTACAATCAACTTAGAGGGGAAAACCTCAGTTTACAATGAATACAATGTATAAGACAATATTTGATGATTCTAAGACTAGGTCTCCATGGTATGTGTGTCTATTATATATGGGTACAATTATAATGAAATAGTACAATGAAAGGTTATGACTTACATAATAATATAACAATATAAATATAATAATTCAATATCTTGGTTTTAATTAGGGGTTTTAGGGTTAACATGCTTTTCTATCTTTGTGTTTTTTGTTGAGTTATGTTGGGCATTCTTTTTAGTGTGAGAGCCACTCCTTATTGCCCTAATTGAACAACCTACAATTTCTCATCATTCACCATATTTACTTTGTCATTTAAGAAGGGTGTTAGTGGATCATCAATCTACAACGTTGCGTTCTTTCAAGGCATATGAATTTGCATCTAGAGCAAAGTGTGCCTTACTAGATTCACACAACAAATATATTTTAGAAATATTACCAAAAGTACCTCCAAGTCTCCGAACTTGAAAACTCGACTCTTCTTTTGCCATGTCTAAAAAATGAAAAAGTCAAAGAGATAAGTACATCTATCTATGATTCCAGTACTTCAAAAATGTCATATTCATAATTCCTTATGATACCAGTAAAACATTTAAAAAAAATTGTTTGTAGCTTTTTCAAGTTTTTTTCAATATACCTCTTGAAAATGTTACAAACAACTAACAAGCCCAACACTTCAGTAAATTTCCCTTATTTTAAAGAAATTATTTTGAACAGAAAAAATACCTCTGATTTGTCTTCTGACTTTGATTTTTCTTGATCCCACTAAGTAATGTCTTATTTTCACTTAGTTTAGGGAGATAACTTCCAAGTGAGGGAAAAAAATTCACTAGAAATATTAGTGCACTTCTATTGGGGTAGACTTATTCCAACTCCACATAAAACTTCATTAAATGCCTCTGCAAATATTTCGGGCTACAACAAGAGTCAAAGTTTCAATGCAGCTTTAAAAAAACATCTTCGTTTCACTTATTTTAGGGAAATAACATTTGATTGAGGGAAAAATATTCACTGGAAACATTAGTGTGCTTCTATTAGGGTATAATTTTTCCAACTCCACATAAAACTTCAGTAAACACCTTTGCAAATATTTTGGGCTACAATAGGAATCAAAATTTTAATGCAACTTAAAAAAAGTCATATTTTCACTTAGTTTAGGGTAATAACGTCCAAGTGAGGGAAAAAAATTCACTGGAAATGTTAGTGAACTTTTATTAGGGTAGACTTGTTCCAACTCCACATAAAACTTTAGTAAACAACTTTGCAAATATTTCAGGCTACAACAAGAATCAAATTTTTTATGCAACTTTAAAAAAAATTGGTTCACTATGTCACATATTGATCACCTATGGGCATGCCTAGATCTCTAACATTTCAAGATGCAAGAGGCTCTTTAGGACTATCGTAAACTGTCATTTGACATTTATACCTTGCAATCCATCATTTCTCTAGGTTCTTTGCCTAATTTGCTTGACAAGACTTCTCTTTTATTGCATTTGTTGGGAAATCAACCCAAAAAATATACAAACAACCACGAGTAGTGGAGGGATCAATTTTATTCCATAATAGGAGAGGTTGTTTCCTCATAGAGTGTCTTTGGATTTGTTGCATTTGGTGAAGATAATGATGCCTACAAAAACCTATAAGGTAATGTTCAAAGCTTCTTGAAATGATTGATGACTGTCAATTACCCCTGGTTTTCTGGTAAGTTAATAAAGTGTTAGGAGAGATGGCTTGTGGAATTTGTAGTTATCCAGTGAAAAGCAATGGATATATAAAAACTCTAATATTTAGTTTTAAATTTTTAATATTACAGAGCTTTTTGTTGAGTAGTATTTGTAGGTAATATTTTATTAGAAAATATTCTTTCTATAAAGTACTATGGTATACTTTTAGGAGTGCAGAATATAACCCACAAGGGTTTTTTGCATTATGTGTCATTTCATTGTTTTTATTATTCAAGAATAGGTCTAACTTATTTTACATGCATCTTCAAGTGGGGAAATAAACCCCAAAGTTATTGGATTGGCACACTATGATGCTAAAAAATTGCAAAAGTTGCATGATCATCTAACATCTGAATCTAGTATCCAACCTCGAGCTTCTGTGAAAAAAAGAGGATCTCAAGGGTAGGGTACATGTGATACGTATCATGTACTTTCACCTGGAAACACTTGGAGCAAAGATAAGTGTTTGCAGCCCCCCAAGGCATTGTTAGTACAGGTATCCAAATAGAGTCAGGAAAATGTAGATTTTTAGGAACATTTGTGTGAAGGATTTTCAAAGGCATTTCCCCGTTTTGCAAGGGTATATATCTAGTTTTTGGAACAAGTTGATAGTTATAGACTAAATGGTCAATTGTCACACTGCATCAAATTAAAAATGTGCAAATTAACAAAGTAATATATATGCCTTACATTTGATTTTGATGTTTATAGATAGCCTGGAAATAAGAATGATGCTATCAATGTTTTGGACACCCTTTGTAACTATACTAATTTCCATTTGAAATACAAGCTTCCACTTTACTCTCAGGATGTAGTAGATATTGGCTCAAGTTTCATACAAAGGGTGCTTTCTCTAAAGTCATTAGGTAGCTTAATGGGGTAGGTATTTTCAAAATCTATAGCTACAAATTTTGAAACACTCAAAATTTCATGACTCTGTTTGCATCTTTTGTACTTTAAAGCCTTGTTTTGTTTGTAAAATCATATGAAATCTTGCTACTTTCAGATTCATTTTCTTTTATCTAGAAGTGGGATAATTGCCACATATTCCTCAAGATTCAGTCCATGAGCTTCCAAATTTTGAAATTGACATGCCTCCTCCCATTGATTTATTGGAAGAATTAGAGAATGCCCAAGTGCATGAATATATGTTATTAGTTTTACCCTGGATTCTTGATTTCCTATGGTAGATGAAGGTAAGAAGCATGAGATTATTTTTGCATTCTGATGAATTTCCTAAACATGAATGACTAAGTTTCTAGATATGACATGTTGACAATGCATACTATAGCAGGTCATCCCAAGTCAGGTGTCAAATCCTTACTTTGAAAAAGTATCCTCTTCATTGTGGACTTTGTGTTCTTTACCAATGTTGGATCCATCCAACAATAATTTTGGGGTATTGTTCTTGCTATTCCAAGGAACTAGTTGTAATTTTCTTTGTCATTAAACTATATTTCTTGAAATCAGTTATTATGATGAATCTACTTCTTTAAGTAGAAATGAAATATCATCAAGAAGACCCTACATGCATTGTTATTCTCTTGGATATCTAGGTAAGTAGTATGTGCATTCTTGCAACATTAGACAACTTCTTAGAGGATATGGGCATGTTCGAATTTGATGGTACTTGTTTGAGCAAACCTACATAAAAAATAAACAATGACCATAAAGGTAGAATGAGCAAAGACAATACAATAAATTTCTTCAGAGGAGGTGATCAAAATAATGTGATATGTAAAGGCATTGACAAAATTCTTGGTATAATTGACACAAACTACATGTTGGAAATAATACTGAGAGGGGCGGTGAATCAATATTAGCAAATCAATAATCTTGTCATTTCCTTTATCAAATTCATATACGCTACTTCAGTTAATGATATCCGCGTGTATATGCAACTGTGTTTAATGCAACTAGCGCATATCCAGTAAACTTATGATTCAATTAGTTGATCTTCAATGAGTGCATCAGAACATTATTAAGCATATGAACAATAAATAGGTGCAGTAAAACAAAATATATCATCACACATAAGAAGCACACATGAACACCATGATATAAGGTGGAAACCCAATGTGGGTGAAAACCACCTGCTGCAATTCATCTCTATCTTCCTTTAATAAGAAACTTTACAATATTTCTGTATTGGTGTAGTCTTATACCAGTACGCAAGCTTCTACTTGCAGAAGGCTACAACCTTCTCTCGTTCTCCAAATTCTCCTGGAAGGGAGCTAAAACCCCCTTAGCTCTTGTACTAGCTGATGTACTAATACGTAGGTGCTAACCTACAGAAAGATACAACCTTCTCTTTCCTTCTAGGGACCACGTTTCATAAATTTTCAGACTGGATCCATAAATAAAAAACAATCACCACTGCAATACAATCATTAATTATGTATCATCCAACAACTGAATCACTAAAACCCTGTCATCAAAACACAGTCACCAGAACACAGACCAAAGCCCAGAATTTTGCAACAACCACTAGAACTAATAACAACTTGATATATCAAATCTCATAATGTATACGCTACTTTCCTGTGTCGAACCAGCATGTATACGCACTTTCACCAGAGAGAACCCACGTGCAGATCTAAAAATAATTACTTATACCTTCGCTGCAATTTTCAACTTCAGATATACCCAAAACATAAGATATAAAGGATAATACATGCGTCAGTATTCAGATCTATTCATGATCATATAATGATAATGCATTTTAGTCTTCATGATCCCGGTCCATCAACCTTCATCAACAACACAGGTGCCTCCTTGGTTCAGATCAAGCAAAGCATCATAAACCCATAACCAGCATACTAGATCTCACACTTCATCGAATATTCATCACTTGCACACTTGCACATCTTGTCCTAATGATCTTCTCCTTATATAGGTTTAGGCCTCTCTCAATACCATGTTCCAAAACCACGTAGAACTAATACCTTGGACCCAATACTTGGGGTCAACACTTCAGACCAAATAACATGGACCAATACCATAATACCATGGACCAAAACTTAGATTCCCAACATGTACATGCCTTTCCTTCTATAAACATGCGTGTGTATGTATATGCGACTTGGTATATGGTGCACCCGTGTGTATACACTTCTTTGTCACATCGCACCTGCATATACCTCTCTGATCATTAATTCTTTGTTATTTACTAGCTATACGTTGTACTATGATCTGTCATTTGAGCGAGTTGCCATCAAGGACAACACTTGTATCATATCTATATCATAATGCAAAAAATCTCCCCCTTTGGACTTGTTGGCAACCACCACTCCAAGTCACTCTCTCCCTTTGACATCAAGGGCAAAGGGTAGACCAAGATGTTCTCTCCCTTAGCATACCTTCTGCTGTCCATACTCCCCCTGAGTACCTGCTGAAATCTCTGATTGAGCTCCTCCTTTGTACATGCCAAGATGTACCAATCCGTCCATGCTCCCCCTGAGCACATGCAAGGTTTGCAAAATAATAACATGACTTTATACATACATCAATCTCCCAACCAAGTGGGAATACACCATTTTGACTCATCCACCCAACCAAGTGGGAATACATCATTTTGACTCATCCACCCAACCAAGTGGGAATACACCATTTTGACTCATCCACCCAACCAAGTGGGAATACACCATTTTGACTCATCCACCCAACCAAGTGGGGATATACCAAATGTTTATACATGACTCAAAAACAAGATACATTACATCATATGTCCCATGCATAGTGGGGTAACAAAATACATCATATGACTCATAAAGACCAAGGACCTAAACAAGACCATGATAGTTATCAGAAACTATCATACACCATACCATAAGCATCTGTCACTAGCATCTAGACCTATAACCTACAATCCATTCTCTTGGCCAATCAACAGTCAGTAGCAAGATGTGTCAATAAGCATCATCACCAAAGACTTCTAACCATAATGCCAACAATGCATTATTCGAAGCATATCCTCCCCCTGAGCCTGTGCCAACCATCATATACCATGACCGAATCATTTCTTGAGTCTGTTCTGCTACTTTTTCTTCAGAGCTCCATATACACGACTCTGCAGCATCTAACTCGCGTATATATGCAACTTATATTCATAATATATGTGTATGCAAATTGGAATATTGAAGGTATACACTTTCAGTTTCCCCTGTTTCTGTTATGTCAGCTAATTGAGTTATGCCACATCTTTCTGTCTCTAATTTTGTCTTCTTGAATACCTGGAATTGCGATGATGTATGATTCTCTTGCTTTGGAGTTCGAATTTTGCTCCTGCATTCCCTTACTTTATGTCCAAACTTGTTACATGCATAAAATATTACATGTTTCATATTCCTCCTATAACAGTCAATGGCTTTGTGACCAAACATATTGCAAGCAAAACAATATCCCTTGAAGTACCTGGAGCGTGATGATCTTTTTGTGTGATGGTCTTGATCCATTTTTCTTCTGCATCTGGCTACAATATGTCCAAATTTATGACATGCATAACATTCAACATTATTCATTTGAGGAAATAAACGACTATCACTTCCATAGTTAGGAGGAAAAGATATTCTTTGAATAATTTCTTTCCTTGGTTGTTGCTGGGGTTGACCACTTATCTCTTCGTTGATCATTTTAGATTTTTCATTAGAATCCCTTTCCTCACCCTGTGAACTAGATTCACCTTTGACAGTTTCATAAAAACCAAGACTAGTTTTGATAGCAGGGGATCTTTGACTACTAAGAATATCATCCAAAATCTTAGTACTATCTTGAATTCGTAACAGTTTATCCTTTTCTTCTAATTTACCTTTTAAGATATTTACCTCAACCTGATGTTGTTCTTCCTTTTTCAGATATTGCTTCCTTATGTTTTCTTCATCTTTTCTTCCTTCCTCCACTTGTTGCCTTAATTCGAGCACTTCATATTCTTGTTCTTCAAGAGATTCTTTATTCAGCTTCTTTGATTCTTTAAGATCTTCCTTTAGAGAGAGGATCTTAGATTCAAGTCTCTGAATTGTTGTGCTCTAACCTTTTACTACATCCTGCAGCTGCTCCCTTACTCTGGTTACTGTCTCCAGCTGTTCTTTTAATCTGGTAACTTCTTCTGTTTCTCCATCCTTATTTTCATATGCCATGAGAAGTCTAATGTCTTCATCACTATTGGATGAGTCATTACTTTTATCATGAGTATAATAACTTCTATTACCTTCTTCAGACATCTTTCCTTTGTTATGAGGGCATCTAGCAGTGTAGTGACCAACTCTACCACAAGAAAAGCATTTGAAAGTTAGCTTACCTTTGAACCTTCCAGATCCCCATTCAAGATTCTTGACAAAATTTACCTCATATTCTTCTTCTGAAATGTATCTTGATTCACTGAGGTTTTCTTTTCCATTTGCTCATACTTTAAATGCAGCTTCTCTCATATCTGATGGTCCTCCTTTTCTCATCTCAAAAGCAGTTAGGATTCCATGAAGCTGTGTCATAGTGATTTTCTACAGATCCTCCTTTTCTTTTATGGTAGGCACTTTGAATTCAAATTTAGTAGACAAGAATCTCAAAACTTTCTCATCGAAGACAACTTCCTTAATTTCTTCACCCAGATTCCTCATACGATTGACAATCTCATCTATACACAGGAAGTAATTAGATATGCTTTCACTACTATACATCTTAAGAGTTTCATACCGTATTCTGAGAGTTTGAAGCTTAACACATTTTACCTGATCATCTCCTTCGTAGCTTAGAATGATTTTATCCCATATTTCTTTGGCTGATTTGAACTGCATGACCTTGACAAATTTTGTTTGTGACAAACTTCCCAATAAGATAGTAACAGCTTTGGCATTGAGTTCATATTGCTTTCTACCTGCCGTATCTGTAGGAGTTGTTGATGGATATGTATATCCTCCTTCCACGATTCCCCAAACATCTATTCCAAGTGATTGTAGATATGCTGTGGTTCTTATCTTCCAGTAGACAAAATTGCTCCCATCGAAGATTGGTGGTTTGATGGATCCCTCTCTTTCGTGATTACTCATCTTGATGGATCTTCCTTCAAGTGATCAAGCTTCTTCTAAAGGACTTGCTCCGATACTAATTGTTGGAAATAATACTGAGAGGGGGGTGGGGGTGAATCGGCATTAGCAAATCAATAGTCCTTTCATTTCATTTATCACATTCGTATATGCTACTTTAGTTAATGATATCCGCATGTATACACAATTGTGTTTACTGCAACTAGCGTATATCCAATAAAATTATGATTCAATTAATTGATCTACAATGAGTGCATCAAAACATTATTAACCATATGAACAGTAAATAGGTGCAGTAAAACAGAACAAATCATCACACATAAGAAGCACACATGAACACCATGATATAAGGTGGAAACCCAATGTGGGTGAAAACCACCTGCTGCAATTTGTCTCTATCTTCCTTTAATAAGAAACTTTACAATATTTTTGTACTAGTGCAGTCTTATACTAGTACATAGGCTTCTACCTGCAAAAGGCTACAACCTTCTCTCGTTCTCCAACTTCTCCTAGAAGGGAGCTACAACCCCCTTAGCTCTTGTACTAGCTAATGTACTAGTACGTAGGTGCTGACCTACAGAGCGCTACAACCTTCTCTTTTCTTCTAGGGACCAGTTTCATAAACTTTCAGACCGGATCCATAAATACAAAACAATCACCACTGCAATACAATCATTAATTCTGAATCATCCAACAACTGAATCACTGAAACCCTGTCATCAAAACATAGTCACCAAAACACATACTAGAGCCCAGAGCTCTAAAAAAACCACTAGAACCAACAAAAACCTGAAATATCAAATCTCATAATGTATAGCTACTTGCTTGTGTCAAACCAGTGTGTATATGCACTTTTACCAGAGAGAACCCATGTGCAGATCTAAAAATAATTACTTATACCTTTGCTGCAATTTTCAACTTCAGATATACCTAGAACATAAGGTATAAAGGATAAGGCATGAGTCAGTACTCAGATCTATTCATGATCATATAATGATAATGCATTTTAGTCTTCATTGTTTCTGGGAAAACTAGTGTCTATTTGATCTACTAGTCCCACTAAGACTGGTAGCTATCTTAGAAACAAACAATTCAAAGTAACTTGTGTTTTCCTTTATGTATGATATATAAGAGAGAAGCAGAGAGCACCAACCTTAATCTTTCGCTTGGCTCCTTGCTTGTTTCCTCTCTCCTTTGATAGAGCTTGCCACTCCTTTCTTACTTGTCCTGCTTTAAAGAACACCTGTAGAGGCAAAGCAACAAAACACCATCAAATCATATAGATCTATAATACCATAAACAACGCAGAATCAAAAGTACATTAACCATACAATTACATTCACAAATAGCAAGATTCACAAATACACAAGTATATGGAGGAAAACTCAAATAACTTTATTGTTAGTAGAAGTAGAAGAGAGGATTACAACCCAGCTATCTGATCTAGCATCATCCTCCCAGCATGAAAGCCCTCTTCACCTCATGAAAAGCAAGATCACCCAACAATACAATGTCTCAAAGAGAAACCAACAACACTTCCTTACAAACTACAAAATTCCAGCCTCTAGATCTCTCAGATGAGGGATCCATTTATAGATATTTGCATAGGGGTGAGTCAGCTTTTGGATTTTTGATTAGTGTCATTTCACTGATAGCTTTTGGTTCCACTTGGAGATTTCATGATCTCTTACTCATCCCTGGGCGAATTTAGAGAGGCAAGTGTCATAGGAGAAGTTTCTAGAAGATTCTTTGGGTTCCACTTAGCAAACTGTCTCTGCCATTTGTCTACTCTTACCCATCGCACCCCACAAAAGGCTCTTTTAGTATACATCGCACCTGGCTAGTGTAGCATCCAGTATGCATCACACCCTAAGCATGGAGCAATTTGTATGGTTCAGTTTTGGCCAGTTCTGAGTAGTTTTTTAGGTGGAACTTCTGGGAAATGATGTAATCAGTTGACCATGATCCTTTAGGGTATGAAACAACACTTTTAGGGGTTTTAAGAACCCTTGGTTTATCGACATATGTGATTGGGGTTGTAGTGCCCAAATATGTCTATAACAGTTTCCCCCTAAAGCATGAGGTCGTAAATCTTCTGATGTCGGGTGAAATGCTTTATCATGAGGATCCAAGGTCTTTCAACTGGAAGGTGGCCTATATAAAATATAGTACAATACATTATCTTCATATTATTTTCATGATCTAGCTGAGGTGGGCATTCCCATGCTTAGCTTTATAAATTCATTTTCATGTACATAGGACAGACAATCGTCTTCTGTTGTAGACTGGTGATTCTTGTAGAGCCATCATCCCTTAGCTTGGATGATCATCTGAGCAGCTATGGTGTACATTTGATGTCTTTATTTTCCTAAATATATCGCAGCTCGGATGGATGAAACTAGATTCAGGGTCTTCAAACTCGTTCAATCTTCACCTGATGTACAAGTCGATCCATGTGAAAAGATGTTCTGAAGTCGGATATGGAAAGACATCACCTAATTACCAGCCAATGATGTAAGCTATTAATAGGTGAGAGAGGAATCACCGATAATTATAATGACCCTCAAGGTACTATAGTACAATTCACTTAGTGTGAATATATGAGTCAATGTCAAACACCATGCAAAATCTTTTGGTCGAAGGCCATTGATGTAAAATTATCGCCAGAAGTGAGAAACTTGCCATTGAGGCATGCAAGCTTCAAAGTAATGAAAGGGTTGTTCCCAAGTCAACTTCTTGGATAATGAGTTGATGTCTACAATAAGTGACCTATCGTATGAGGGCCTTAATGAATGCCACATCCACGACACAAAATGAAGCAAATGATTTTCTGGAGGTGAAAATGATCTGATGATACAAGGTTCAGGAATGGCGGTCATGAAAAATGGAGAGTGAAGATATTGCTATGGATGAGGCGTTAGCTTGTTTGGTGAATTCTCTGAATGACTTCTCGTCAACATATCGGTGACACCAATATGGATTGGTAGCGTTAACCCCAAAAACGGATGGTATGGAGGACCAATGGTGATGTGACCGGTGAACAAAATAACCCAACTCAACTCAATCATGGTGATGGAGTGAAAGTGTCATGTTCAAGAGCGACCTGCTACCAATGAAGTTCTTCAAGTTTTCTTCCCTTTTTTCCCCAGTCATTGCTAACCAGTAGTTTATTTTTATCAAGCTTGAGGAGGATAACATATGCTTGTTCTATAATTTTCCCTTCAGGAAAACCTGTCGCTATGTTTTAGTGAGCCTAGCGATAGTGAAACTCGCTCTTGTCCAGATGGACAAGTTTGTCGCTATTGTTTTAACGAGTTTAACGACAAAGATAACTTGGTTCTTTTCATGTTTAGAGTGTTTGAAAAGAGACAGAAAGGAAACTCCAGCAGTCCTTTTTCGTGGCATGATCCCTTAAGTCTGAAAAAGTACAAAATAATACTAAAGGGATGACTTTTCGATAGCTTTAGTGAGCCTAAAAATACAAGCGCTCGATCTTTTTTTGGAATGATCCCTCAGGTCCAAAAATATTAAAATGTAGAGGAGAGATGGCACTTCCCCTTACTTTAACAAGCTGGAAAGGCCAATAGCTCAGAAATCTTTTCATATTTTACGAATCTAAAAAGAGCTTAAAAGAGACTCGTTTTTGAGGAACGAGTGATGCTTTCAAGTAAGAAATGGTTCCAGGTAAGTTTGTAACTTCTCAAACACGACAATGTAAAGAGGGTGGCTAATAGAATCACTCATCACAGCTATTCCTCAAAAGGGTAAACAATCAAGTGGAAGTGTATGATCAGCCAAAAGAATGGAGGTGATGGTAAGAACACAACCAAGGCTCAAAAGGCTGATAGCAAGGCAATCATGAAGGTTATTTACCGAGGGCAGATTCATTTTTTTAATGAGATTGAATCTTTAGAAACCATGCTCAGTGGCAGATTTATTTTTTAATGAGCTTGAACCCTGTGGTAACATTGCTCATTGCTAGGTTTATTTTTTAACGAGCTTGAACTTTGCAGAAACATTGCTCGCCAGTCATCTTTAAAGATGTATCTTCTTAGTAGTTTTATTTTTTAGTGAGCTTGCCCCATGCAAAACTTTACACAACTGCCCTTTCATGTAGGCTAGAAATGACCAACTACAGAACTAACTACACTAAGTGTTAATGAAATACTGAGGTTAGGGAGGATAGTTTTTGACAAAACACTTCCTTTCCTTTGTCTGCGCGCTGCCGACAAAGGTGAATGGTGGATCAGACCATTCACCTAACCTAAACAGTTGAACTAAAAGTTAGGCTAAAATACTACGAGGTTAGAGTTACGCTGGTCACTATTCACTTGCATAAAAAGGTTTGCTTGCCCCCAAGTATAAAGAAAAGTAGAGTTTCCAGGTCATCATATGGAAGTCCTTGCATTTAAGCAAGATTGTTTCATCTGCGGAGCAGACAAAACACTTCCTTGGCTTTGTCCATCGAAATAGACAAAGGTGAATGGTGTGAGCTTCCAATCACATAACCTTCGAGCTTTATACTGATACTCAAATCCTACAAGGAAATGGTGTTTCAGATCAATCATATATCCTACGAGGAAATCTATCTTTTCATCTGGGTTCACCTGCCGAAGCAGATCAAAGTGCATGCCCATGAGCTTTTTTACATTCATCGAATTGCTTGCGGTAATTCGATGGATGAACTGGAGGTTGAAGAGACATTCTCGATGCAAAGAGACCATTTAGGGATGGCGTCTGACTCATAGCCATGTTTGAACCAGGAAATGGAAGCTAGTCGACAAGCTACACCATTCTGCCTTCATGCAGGAAACACATCACCCGAAAGAGTGTGGAAACAATAGCTCCCATGCTGTAAATGTAGTCACACCCAAGGAGTAGATTGTAATCTAGTGGCCCTTGGACTACCATCACATTCAAGTGAATGGTTTTCCTTCTCAAATTTATAGGCAAATTTGGAAGGATCCCTAACGGTCGACTGGTTCCTTTGTTGAAGCCTGACAAATTTCGATTCTCAAGCCGAAGCAATGGTGAACCAAGAACTTTCCAAGTAGTTGAGGAAAGGATACTCATGGAAGCCCCTTCATCTATGTTGAAAAGTGTGCAACAAGAAATGCTTGTTGAGAATGCGACAAGATGATGGAGCTTAGTGGAAAGGAGTCGCCTTCACTAAGTGGCCCCGCAGGCAAGTTTTGGCACAAAGTCTATTTTTAGACTATGTCTATTTTTAGACATATGGATCATGGTCTATGAGTTGCAGGATGCTGTTTATGGATGATTGGTCATGTTGAGAAAAATAGCTGGAATTCTATTTTTTGGATCACAGCGGTGCGATCAGAGTCTATTTTTAGACTGTCAGGTAAAAATAGAAAGAGTCAAATATTATTAGCCCTTAGTAATATTTGGACTCTAAACTTTATCTTATTCTCTTGGAGCCCTTCAGTTGGAGCTACAGACATGGCACATGCAACTGCGTGAAGGAATCATGTGGTTACCTATGGGTTGACTGAGCTATTTCATGAAGGACTTCACTTAGAACTCAAGTGGTTGAGTTCTGTGGAGTTAGATGAGCAGTTAATGGAGTTGTGTTCAGTTTGACTTAGTTGAACTAGTTGTATTTAGTCTAACTGGCCAACTGGCCAATAGACTAAGTGATGAGTTGTGTGAATTAGTTATTAATTAATTCACTAATTATTAACTCATAATGCAACTGAAGCATACATCAGTTAACTCAGTGCATGGACAGTTCAGTGGAGACAAGTGTTAGAGGTAAGTGAAAGGGTGAGTTGTGACTATCAGTTGTGCATGAGACTTGCACATGCAATGGATTGAGGAATGCCAATGAGGCCAAGGGTAATTGTAGCTTATGATCACGTGATTTTTCCAAGTAAATACGAGTTTGCTTGAGCCATTATCATTCATTCTCTATGCAGGATTGCGCAGTGGAGGCAAGCAAGTATCGGAGGAGATTTGAGCCAGTGATTGATTCAGATTTGAGCTAATTTGTGTGTAATAGGTGGAGATAGTACTGAGTACTTGTGAGGAGTATTGTACTATGTATTGTTACATGTTCTCAATCAATATAATATACAGATAGTTGGGGTTTTTAGCGAGATGCTTTCCCCGGGAAAATACTGTGTTGATATGTGTGATGGATGGTTCTATGTGCGCATGTTATTGTTTTTGCTTCTGTAAATTGATGATCAACGTAGAGGAGGTTATGTATTATGCATGTATTCCGCAATAGTGTATAATCAGGATAATATCTGTGAATATGTGTCATATTATTCAAAATTTCTACATGGTATCAGAGCTAGCTAATTTGTAGAAGAGATTTCTACATGGTATCAGAGTTCTTGATCATCAGATCTACTATTCAGGAAGTTTTTACATTCTATTTCTTCAGGTAGAGTCTGTAATTGGGCCAGGTAGCCTCTGGATTCATCCTTCCTTTGGAAGGTGAAATATCCGGTGAATGCCCATACAGTCGATCTCTGTACAAGAAATACCTTGTTCTCACGAATTCTAGATCGGAAGCGGTTGAGTTGGAGCTGGTGGAATGGCGCTTAAGGATAAAACTCAGAAACATTAGGTGTGAGAATGGAGACAGTATGCCCCAGTATCTCACGAAGTTCACCAATGCCGGGATGAGCTGGGAAGTGTGGGGGTAACTGTTGAGGATGAGGATATGGTGAGTCTAGCTCTCCTTGGCCTTCCTAAGAGTTGGCATAGCTACCAGGACTCGGTGAATGGAAGTGAGAAATTGCCAGGATGGGAGAGACTTTGGTCGGATCTTGTGCAAGAGGAGATTAGATGGCGCACCAGAGACAATTCTTCATCTATGCATGATGAGGAGAACTATGCCTTAGCGAGTAAGGCAAAGAAGGGGAAGGGGAAGGTTTCTTTTTCCGAATCCAGTTCTTCCAATGATGGGAAGAAGGTTGACAAATCGAAAGTGCGATGCTTTCGTTGTCATGAGGTGGGCCATTATGCTGCAAATTGTCCACGGAGGAAATCCAAGAAGGGATTCGGGGAAGGATTTGAAGGTGAGGGACTTGCTTCATAGTTTCAGTTGGATTTCACACTCTTCGCATGCATGGTTTCATCCATGATGGGAAGTGGTTGGTTTCTTGACAGTGGAGCTTCTTTCCACATGACCGGTGACAAAGTTTGTTTAGTAATTTGGAGGAGAAAGATCTCCAGATACTCATAGGGATGGGTAATGATGAGAAGTATAGTGTCTCAGGTGTAGGC
>APFE030724001.1:56114-109734 GCA_000404065.3 Pinus taeda
GGTTGAGTTCTGTGGAGTTAGATGAGTAGTTAATGGAGTTGTGTTCAGTTTGACTTAGTTGAACTAGTTGTATTTAGTATAACTGGCCAATAGACTAAGTGATGAGTTGTGTGAATTAACTATTAATTAATTCACAAATTATTAACTCATAATGCAACTGAAGAATACATCAGTTAACTCAGTGCATGGACAGTTCAGTGGAGACAAGTGTTAGAGGTAAGTGAAAGGGTGAGTTGTGACTACCAGTTGTGCATGAGACTTGCACATGCAATGGATTGAGTAATGCCAATGAGGCCAAGGGAAATTGTAGCTTGTGCTCACGTGATTTTTCCAAGTAAATACGAGTTTGCTTGAGCCATTATCATTCATTCTCTATGCAGGATTGTGCAATGGAGGCAGGCAAATAGTGGAGGAGATTTGAGCCAGTGATTGATTCAGATCTGAGCTAGTTCTTGTGTAACAGGTGGAGCTAGTACTGAGTACTTGTGAGGAGTATTGTACTATGTATTTTTACATGTTCTCAATCAATATAATATAAAGATAGTTGGGGCTTTTAGCGAGATGATTTCCTTGGGAAAATACTGTGTTGATATGTGTGATTGATGCTTCTATGTGCACATATTATTGTTTCTGCTTCTGTAAATTGATGATCAACATAGAGGAGGTTATGTATTATGCATGTATTCTGCAATAGTGTATAATCAGGATAATCTCTGTGAATATGTCATATTATTCAAAATTTCTACAATCTATGATAGTGCCAGACATGATCATTCTGTAAACTTGTACTATGATTCAGAATGGTACATTAGATGGAAAGCGGGGTCCCGCTAGTAGATCCCAATCAAAGGAAACGACTAGATTGCTTGGAGGGGGGACCGAATAAACAACTAGATGAATCTCTTGAAATGGGAAACTTCCCTCCTGCAGTAAAGGAATGGGTAGATTGCCCCCATGTTCATCAGACTCCGTGTTAACAAAAAGAATTTGAATGATGTCGTTCTCATTCTCTTTGGAGACTGTATCATCTAAAGGTTGACCTTCTAAAGATAAGACTAGGTCGGCTACCATCTCAACCTGTTGAATTCGGTCCGGTATGGACTCAGAGGGTTTAACTTCAATGATAAGCATTTCGACCGACAATTGAGGAATGTCAGTCAGATTTTCAACTAGCGATGGACTTGGCAAGAGTTTCTTGTATCCAGGCGAAAGTTGTTGTGGTGTAGCAAGATGGTTATCCAAGACACTTTTAGCTTCATCCAAGAAAGGAGAATGGTCGAGGGCATGATCACCTTCACATAACTTACAAGGAAATCTGAATTTTCCTTTTTTTTTTCTGTTGACTTCATTTTCACTAGTCGATGGTGTTCTTAACATGATCGACAGAGGTTGATGACACCGAATGGTGCAAGCGGGGAGACTAGTCTCTCAAGATCCACAAAATGCAAGGACAATCTCGATGAAAGTGGTTCCCTTTGCAAATTATGCATGGAGATTTGGGTTTGGAAGGTTCAATGTGCGGATTTTCGCTGAATAATGCATGGTTGCCCCTTTCTTGACTGGCTTCTTCTTCTTCTTCGCCTTCCCCTCAGTTACTTGGTTTTTAGTATCACTAGTTTCACCAAGTGAAGAGGAAGAAGGAGAGGAACAAACAAACGAAGTAGAAGGTGAGGGAGCAACTCCAATATCATCTGGTTGCTGATTTGATTGCAGAGGAATTACGGTGTTTTGAATGACAGAGGTTGAGAATAGCCATACCGGCAGGCCAATTGTGATTCCTGGAGGGGACAATGTGGCCATATATGTAGCATCAATATCTCCCCAAGAAGAGAAAGGACTAGGATTCCCCCAAGGGGAAATCCTTGACTGGTGGACTCCATTACCTCAACCTAAGATCAACGAAGGAATAGGGATGTTATTCCAAATTAAATAAATTTTATGACACTAACACAACTTTGCTTTTTCAATTTTTAAGAGTCGAGAAAGAGCTAAAGGTGACTCTAGTCTCCTTCGATTTTTAATGATCCTGAAGTGACAAGTGCTCAGATGGACCTTTTCTTTTAGGGAGAAAATGAATGAAAGTGATTACCCTGGAAATCTAGATAGAGGGATTACCAAACCAATCGAAAAACTGCAATATACACCTTGGTGGTAAATTAAAGAGAAATTACCAAGGACTTTATGTATGACAGTCAATCTTCCCGAATGATGTGTTCAATGCATTGCGGTTGATAGGGCGACAAACATGACTTCCGAAGGATAAAGGATATCAGCCTATTGTGGTATCCCAATATATACTCGATGGTATGGGGAGCACAAGTTTGTACTGGCACTTGTTGTATCAAAGATGAGGAATCACCCAACCTCCAATGAAAATGGTAGTTACCAAGTTTTACAACGCAGGAACATGTCTCTAGCCTAGACTTCTACATGTGTTGTGTTAGTTTCCAAAGCGTTTTTATGTTCATTAAGGTTATTTCAGAGTTGATCTTTTTAGAAGTTTGTCTTTCAAGGTTCACCGCATGATGTAGATGTAAAATTCCTAAATATGCAATCTAAAATGATAAACAGTCATTTGTTTTTCTTTTAGCAATGAAAATCCTAGCTACTAAAGAAAGAAAAGTACGATTCTTTCAACAAAGAGCAGAGAGCACACACTAAATGCAATTTTCCTAAATCATTTTCCGCATGCAGTATAAAAGCAAATGCACATGCATGTACAGGTTTTTCCGCTTCCTTAATGTGAGAATGCCAAAAAGTAAAACTAAGTACAGATCTGAACTATTTTCCTCAAAGAGACACTTCAACAATTTCTTTTCAAAATGAAAGGAAGACTAAAACGACACTTTTGATTTCGAATGGAAAACTGCTTTCAACACTTCAAATATTGAAAATTCAAATCAAATACAATGACAAAAGTACAATCAACTATCTAGAAGAGGAAGACTTTACAACACTCTTCTTCTTGACTCAAAACGACAGTTATGACACTTTTGAATCAAAAGACGATAGTTCGATTAAGCTACTCTTGAAAAAGGAGGACTATAAATGATGAAAAATACATAAAAAACATTCGCAATTCCTGATCAATGGAGGCTAAATAATGTAAAGGAAGAAGGCTTCAACAATGATATACTGATCATAAGCAGCAAAACTACTGAATAGAGCTAAAAACAAAGAAGAAAAAACCAAATTCCAGAGAAGGAAATAGTATCATTTAGTCATCGCACCTATCCTTAAGGGAGACAGGGATGCATCTCACCTGCAACACACGAGAGGTGCGATGCATCCAGGCTGCTAGTTAAAGACATTGTGATGGACCAGGGATTGAAACTAAGCTTGGTTTTTGCTCAAAATTTGTTGCTAAGTTCAATTATTTAGGCTAAGCTATGAAATCCAGTAAACACAAAGTATAGGGGTATAATCTTATGAGGTTATTGAGCTACCACAAGGGCACTTAGGATGTTTGCAAGTCAGATGTTCAGTTCATAAACCAATCCGGAGATTGACTGAAGCAGCATTGATCTACTTTGTAGTTGCATAGAAAAATCAGTTCGAAGGCTAGCTGTCTTAACTTCAAGCTCTGTCTGTAGTTTATAAAGCAAACAACAATAAAAAACAAACAAGCTAATCGCTCCCCAGGGGAGTCATGATTTTGTTTCCAGGAAAACTGGTGTCTATATGATCTTCTAGTCCCACTAAGATGGGTAGCTATCTTAGAAACAAACAATTCAAAGTGACTTTTGTTTTCCTTTATGTATGATAGATAAGAGAGAAGTAGAGAGAACCAACTTGAATCTTTCGCTTGGCTCCTTGCTTGTTTCCTCTCTCCTTTGATAGAGCTTGCCACTCCTTTCTTACTTGTCTCGCTTTAAAGAATACCTGTAGAGGCAAAGCAACAAAACACCATCAAAGCATAGAGATCTATAATACCATAAACAATGTAGAATCAGAAGTGCATTAACCATACAATTGCATTCACAAATGCACAAGTATATGGAGGAAAACTCAAATAACTTTATTGATAGTAGAAGTAGAAGAGAGGATTACAACCCAGTTGTCTGATCCAACATCATCCTCCCAGTATGAAAGCCCTCTTCACCTCATGAAAAGCAAGATCACCCAACAATACAATGTCTCAAAGAGAAACCAACAACACTTCCTTACAAATTACAAAATTCCAGCCTCTAGATCTCTCAAATGAGGGATCCACTTATAGATATTTGTAGAGGGGTGAGTCAGCTTATAGGTTTTTGATTAGTGTCCTTTCGCTGATAGTTCTTGGTTCCACTTGGAGATTTGATGATCTCTTATTCATCCCTGAGCGAATTCAGAGAGGCAAGTGTCATAGGAGAAGTTTCTAGAAGTTTCTTTGGGTTTCCACTTAGCAAACTGTCTCTGCCATTTGTCTACTCTTTCCCATCACACCCAATACAAGGCTCTTTCAGTATGCATCGCACCTCGCTAGTGTAACAGCCAGTATGCATCGCACCCTAAGCATGGAGCAGTCTGTATGGTTCAGTTTTGGCCAGTTCTGAGTAGTTTTCCAGGTGGAACTTCTGGGAAATGATGTAATCAGTTGACCATGATCCTTTAGGGTATGAAACAACACTTTTAGGGATTTTAAGAGCCCTTCATTTATCGACATATGTGATTGGGGTTGTAGTGCCCAAATATGTCTATAACATTCATGATCCTGGTCCATCAACCTTCATCAACCGCACAAGTGCCTCCTTGGTTCAGATCGAGCAAAGCATAAAAAACCCATAACTAGAATACTACATCTCACACTTCATCAGATATTCATCACTTGCACACTTTCACATCTTGGCCTAATGATCTTCTCCTTATATAGGTTTAGGCCTCTCTCAATACCATGGACCAAATACCACAGACCAAAACTTAGATTCCCAACATGTACGCGCCTTTCCTTCTGTAAACCTGCGTATGTACATATACGTGACTTGGTATATGGTGCACCCGTGTGCATACACTTCTTTGTCACAGCACACCTGTGTATACCTCTCTGATCATTAATTCTTTGTTATTTACTAGCTGTACTATGATCTGTCATCTAAGTGAGTTTCCATCAAGGACAAAGCCTGTATCACATCTATATCATAATGCCAACACTACATTCAAAATTGCTGTCCAATTATCATGGTAACAATGATTTCTAGACCTTATGATGGATTTTGACTAGCGACAGCAATAAATTGGGGATGCTTTCCAAAATAGTTTTTTTGGTGTTATTTTATTCTATCTTCACCCTATATCATGAAAATTTCATATGCTTGGTAGTGTGTGAGATCTATTCTTGTTGTATCTAATAAAGGATGAAAAATCCAACCATGATATCCATAATCATATCGTGGTTCTTCTAATTGAAATTGTCTTAACAAAATTATTCAAGGAAGTGCCTATAGGAGGCTTTGATGCAGTTGTATTTAAACTTGAAGAAATCGGAAGTAATTTCATCTTGTTGTATGAAGCAAAATTTGACAAACTCAAGATTTAAATTGGCTTAGTCTTTTGTACTTAAGTAGGGCCCCATTATTTAGGTAAATTGGATTGTGAGTACACCAACATCGCCTGTCACAAATAAAATTCAATTTATTTGTGTGCATTTATTGCACTTAATCAATAGTTAGTCATTATATTGTTTATTCATCTTCAGTGCCAAAAATCTGCCTGTTCTGCTGCTCTTCCATACCTTTATTATTGAATGCACTATGATTTATGGATAGGTAAAAATAATATACTAGCTTCAAATAATCATGTCACAACCTTTTTATATTTCTATGTTTGGCAGGTGGTAATAATAATTGAACAATTAATTTTGAAGGGCGGTTTCAAACCTTACTTTTCAAATGAAATTTGTAATAATATCTTGCATTACATGTGTTATTTGATTTTTTTGACAAATTTTTTTAAATTGCATTCTTTGACATGCAAAATAGGCATAGATGGGCCATGGAGTCTTCAAATTAACCATTGATCTTTACTCTTGATACTTTCCCAATGCATATTTACATCATTAATTTCTATTTATTTTCATTTACAAGCACGACAGTGAATCCCACACCTATGGAAATCCCATAAGTAGACAACTTTTTGTTTTGGTGAAGTTTCAATCATCCAAGGAATCACAGTTTCAAGCAATCTCAAATTTACCAATGCTTGGGTTGTTGAATGTTCATATGGATGTTCTTATGGATGACTTCAATATAACAATGAATTATAAAAACAAATATAAAGAGGAGGCCCCAGGTGAGGAGGAGTTGTAGAACATGGGAAAGTTGCTTTTTTCTGAAAACCATTCTCTAGTCAATTCAATTGTTGTGGAAGTTGGAGAGAGTGTAACACCAAATTATGAGATTGCAGGTATTTTTCCACAACTTTTTGTTTCTAATGGAGAAGCTCAATGGTCTTCAAAAGATGCTCATTTAAATCCTAGCATACCTTTGAACTGGTTTTGTGGTGAGCTAAAGAGACTTACAACAATGCATGCAAAGCTTCTTGTGAATAAGATGGTTCCTTCTTTAATAATAAATCTCTACTTCCTACTGAAACTTCTATGTTTGGAGGATGTCGTTCATTTGGAAAGACAAGATAAGGTAGGTAACATAAAAGAGAATTTGGGTGTAGCTGGAAGATTATTCGTGGATTGCAAAGGGTGCTCATTTTATGCTTGCAAGGCACTTGAACAAATAGGGAAACTCCTAGATTGTGGTATGATAATAATTTCATTTATTTGATGTTTCCTCCACATATATTTGATCCCCAGCTACATCTCTAAGGAAACCTTTTTTAAAGTTATTATGGCTAAGTGGTTTTTGTTTACATAACAAGTTTCTGTTCTTTTCTATTGTTGTTTTTTTTGCTGAGAGTTATGTTGGGCACTCTTTGTAGTGGGAGAGAAACTCCTTGCTACCCTAATTGAACAACTTGCAATTTCCTATTATTCACCATATTTAATTTCTCATAAAAGAAGGGTGTTGGATCACTAATCTGAAGCATTGCATTCTTTCAAGGCATATGAATCTGCACTAGAACAAAGTGTGCCTTACTGGAGTCACCCAACAAATACATGACTGAAAGATTCCCAAATTGATCACCTATGGGCATGCCTACATTTCTAACATTACAAGCTGTAAGAGACTCTCACAATAAATTTAGGATTATCGTAAGATATTACTTGACATTGATACTTTGCAAGCCATCATTTCTCGAGATTCTTTGCAGATTTTTCTTGACAAGACTTTGCTTTTATTGCATTTGTTAGGAAGTCAACACAAAAAATATGCAAACAAGCACAAGTTGTGCAGGGATAAATTTTATTCTATCATACAAGAGGCTATTTCCTCACAAAGTGCCTTTGGATTTGCTGCATTTGTCCAAGATAGTGATTCCTACAAAAAGCCACAAGAAAATGTTCAAAGCTTCTTGAAATTATTGATGATTGAGAATTACCCATGTTTTTTTGGTAAAATAATAGAGTGGTAGGAGAGATGAATTGTAGCATTTGTAGTTATATAGTGATAATGAATGCATCTATAACAACTCTATTATTTATTTTTATATTTTTAATATTGCAGAGTTTTTTGTTGAGCAGTATCTACAGGAAAGATTTTAATAGAAAATCTTCTTTCTATAAAGTACGATGGTATATTTTTGGGTGTGAAAAATATAATCCACAAGGGTTTGCATTATGTGTCATTTCATTATTTTTATTATTTAGGAATAGGTCTAGCTTATTTTAGATGCATCTTCAAATGGTGAAATAGACCTAGAAGTTATTGGATTGGCACACCATGATGCTAAAAAATTTCAAACATTGCATGATCGTCAAACATCTGAATCTAGTAGCCAACCTCCAACTTTTGTGGAAAATGAGGATCTCGAGGGCAAGGTACATGTGATTCGTATCATGTAATTTCATCTGGAAATACTTGGAGCAAGGATAATTGCCTGCAGTCCCCCATGAAATTGTTTACACAAGTATCCGAAGAGAGTCAGGAAAATGTAGACTTTTAGGAATGTTTACGTGAAGGATTTTCAAAGGCATTTCCCCATTTTGCAAGGCTATATATCTAGTTTCTGGAAGAAGTTAATAGTTATAGATTAAACAGTCAATTGTCATGCTGCATCAAATAAAAATGCACAAATTAACAAAGTAATATATATACCTTACATTTGATTTTGATGTTTATAGATATCCTAGAAATAAGAACAATGCTATCAATGTTTTGGACACCATTTGTAACTATACTGATTTCCATTTGAAATGTAGGCTTCCATTTTACTCTCGAGATGCAGTAAATATTGGTTCAGGTTTTACACAGACTGTGCTTTCTCTGAAGTCATTAGGTAGCTTAATGGGGTAGGTATTTGCAAATTCTATAACTACAAATTCTGAAAAACTCAAAATTCCATGATTTTATCTCCATATTTTGTACGCTAAAGCCCTATTGTGTTTGTAAAATCATATAAAATATTACTACATTCATATTCATTTTCTTTTATCTAGAAGTGGGATCATTTCCACCTATTCCTCAAGATTTTGCCCATGATCTTCTAGATTTTGAATGTGATATGCCTCCTCCCATTGATTTATTAGAAGAATTAGAGAATGCTCAAGTCCATGAATCTATGTTATTATTTTTACCCTGGATCCTTAATTTCCTATGGCTAATGCAGGTAAAAAGTATGAGATTATTTTTTTCATTTTGATGAATTTCCTAAATATAGATGTCTCAATTTCTAGATATGACATGTTGACAATGCATACTATAACAGGTCATCCCAAGTCAGGTGTCAAAGCCTTACTGTGAACAAGTATTCTCTTCATTGAGGACGTTGTATTCTTTACCAATGTTGGATCCATCCAACAATAAATTTGGGGTATTGTTCTTGCTATTCCAAGGTACTAGTTGTAATTTACTTTGTCATTAAACTATATTTCTTGAAATTAGTTATTATGCTGAATCTACTTCTTTAAGTGTCAATAAAATATCATCAAGAATACTCTACATGCATTTTTATGCTCTTGGCTATCCAAGTAAGTAGTATGCGCATTCTTGCCGCATTAGACAAATTTTTAGAGGATATGGGAATGTTCAAATTTTATGGTACCTGTTTGAGCAAACCTATATAAAAAAAACAGTGACCATAAAGGAGATTGAGCACAGACAATAAATTTCTATAGAGGAGGTGATCTGAACAATGTGGTATATAGAGGAATTGACATAGTGTTACAGATCCATTTGGGCACATCAATCCCATCATCCAGATCAGTGTTTTAGGGCTCATCAAACCCTAATTTCAGTTGCTACATGCCCTAAACAAGTCACCCCTTTGAATGCCTCCTTCCCAGACAGTTTCACGACTTGAACACATCCAGAAATGGCCTCAAGAGGGACCAACGCAGGTAGGCCCATGTAAGGGTGTGTTGTAGAGTAGTTAAGTCCATGCCATGGTGCTCTGCAGAGCACTTATGCTTCCTTTCACTTGCGCTGGGCAAGTTTGAGCGAAATTCACATAGGGTTAGGGGAATATTCTTATATTTTGGAGTCATCTAGAAGGTTCCCTCACTTATCAACTTCTACGAGCTCGAAAATGGTTGAGGAATGAGTTAAGATGCATCCTATCCTCTCATCCCTTCCTCCATGGAACTAATTCTAAGTATCAAAGACCATTCAATGCCACCATTTATGAAAAAACCTCCTTCATATCCCCATAAATTGACCACTCATCTAAGTGATTAGGGGCTGGATTATGTTGAATTGTAAGGAGATAATGTTGTTGGAGATTTGGCTTTGAAGCAAGTACTGTAATGCTACAAGTTTGTCATGTTTTTGATGTGATGTGGATAAGATCCAAGCCAGAGGAATGAATTTGAATCAAACACAATGGTTATAATTCCTTCTTCTATTTAATAAAGTGTTTGAACCTTTCTCCCATGTGTTTGTATTGTTTTATAATGCTTATATGTGTGAAATGTATCTGATTCCATTCACTTATATTCAATAAATCTTTTTCTTTGATCGATTCTTTGTTTTCTGTTGTGTTTACAAGTACTTATAAAGAGTATTAAGTACAGGAATAGGATAGATACAAAGGAGATGAGAGGAAAGTGGAACTACAAGTAGGTCTTCTCATCTTATCTATTGCTTATAGGAAAAGACTAAAATACTTTAAATTGTTGTTCTAGATATGGCTACTTATCCAGGGAATTTGCATTTATATGTAGATACCAAATTCTACAAAACAAATTAGTGACTCCACGGGGTAAGATCATCCTTCCTAGTAGCTTATCCACCTCTTAGGACATTCTTGTAGACCCTACTTGTGTTCATTAATTGTATTTCAGCTCTTTGCATTGAATTTTGATCAAAACTATTTCAAATTTCCTTTTGAAATGGCTCATTGTCACCAGTGCAGGCTTGTGAGGGACACATAGTGCTGCAGAGCACCCTTGGTTTAGGGAAAATGCTCTGAAGCGCACTATCTCCCATCCAGGGTTGCGTTGATCCTCCTAGGGCCAGCTTCCCACCTTTGGAATGAACTTTTGCCAACTTTTCTATGTTTGTTTGCTTGTTGATTGATCAATGAATGTCATGTCTCAGAAAACAAGTTTCTATCTCCTTTGCTAGCCCTACTTTGACTTGATTGATTAATGTTTCTTAAATGTTTTCTTTGTCATTATCGATCCATCATCAAAGTTAGATTATATTCAATTAATCTTTGTTCGAAAGAAAGTGTTGTAAAAGTCTTCTTTTCTTTTGAAACTGAACTGTCGTAAAGTCTTAGTTCTTATAAAAATATTGATTGATCATGTGTGCATTAGTTTCCTTTTTTTTCATCATAATATTAAGGGATTTGAAAATAAAAACTTGCATCGTTCATATTGTAGTTTGTGAATGCTTGAAAGGAATAGCTAGGGAAATTACATTAGATGTGCTCTTTGCTCTTTTTCAAAGATCTGATTACTCTATCCCTACTAGCTAAGGTTTTCATTCTTCAATTGAATGAAAATAATGCTTATCATATTAGTTGCATTTTAGGAATTGAAAACATACATCATGTGGTGAAGCTTGAAAGGAAAATTCTAAAGAAGATCAACTTAAAATTTATCTGAATTTACCTAATGGAGCATTGTCACCTAACCAAAAACATTTAGTGTTTCTAGGTTAGAGACGTGTTCCAACATTCTAAAACAAAGCAGTTGTCGCTAACTTGTCTGTAATACATCCAAACTATGATACCTCATTCCATGTACGTGAGTATATCGTAGCTTGTCCACGTACCTTTGGGTATATATGGTGGTGTCACAGCACGTAAAGTATATGGGAATGCTCTCACTGTGTGGTTTTGCATTAGATAACACTTATATGGATTGGGCTTCCATGTACTTTTGGGTATATATGGGAGGACAACACTAGGTTTCTATCCATCCTTATGTAACCAAGTTGGCCACCTTGTACACCGTGATACACCAAACACAACATTCGGCGAGATTGCTTGCCTATACTTCTCGGTTCAACGGGAGGTATTATGCAGTTCACAGTTGCTTGGTAAACATTTACCTAGATGATCCTTATTTTGTTTTGTTATGTTACTTTGATTAAAATAAAATTAATTTACCATGGATAATATCCTCCATGCTCACTCCTTAGTTGATCTTAGGTTGAAACATATGGAAACAAACCCGGAGTCCACTGATCAAGGAATTCCTTTTGATGGGAATCCTAGTCCTTTTCCTCCTTTTGGAAATATTGGTGCTCCTTATATGGCTACATTGTCCCTTTCGGGACTTACCATTGGCTTGCCAGTATGGTTGTTTTCAACCTCCTTGGTTTAAAATGTCGCAATTTCTCTGAAATCGAGTACTCCTCCATTTGGACAAAATCAACTTCCAGTTGATCCTAAAGTTGACTGTTTGCCTTCTTCCTCAGTTTTTTCTTCCTCCCCTTCTTCCTCTTCGCCTGGTGAAAGTATTGGTGCTAGTAACTAGGTGGCTAAGAAGAAGAAGAAAGGGAAGAAGAAGCAAATTCAGCAGAGGGGCAACCAAGCAAACATTGCTTCGAATGCAACATCTAATGAGAAGTCGTCTGTCGAGCCTCACAAAGTTTGATATCCATGCAAACTTTGTACGAGAGACCATCTTCTTCAAAATTGTCCTCATATTCCTCAAATATTAGAAGAATGGTCTTCTCATTCACATCGTCTAATGTCATCAACTTCTGGAGATCATGCTGGTGACACACCATCAACTAGTGGTAGTAAAGTTCATGGAAAGAAGGGTAAAGTTAAGTTTCCCTATAGGTTATGTGAAGGGAATCACCCCATTCACCTTTGTCCCTATCTAGATGAAGCCCAAAAAGTGTTGGATAACTTTCCTACTTCATTGCAGTGACTTCCATCTGGTTACAGGAGACTCTCCCTTAATCGTTCACTAGTTGATAAAATGATTGACCCAAATCAATTTTCGGTCAAACCCACTCTCTCTGAAAGTGAATCCTATGAGTCTATACTCGACCCAAATCAATAGATCATGGAAACAATTGACTCGATTTCACCTTCAGTGAATTGTACCTTTCCCAAAGAGAGTAAATATGATACCACTCAGGTTCTTTTTGTTTCTTCATATTCTAATGAGGTTGTGGGAAATCCTCCTATTCCATCAAGACTGGAGGAAAATATTGGAAATATTACCGAGAGGGGGGTGAATCAGTATTATCAGATCAATAATTTCATTTCCCAAACAGATTTATACACACTACTTCAGTGAAGTGAACTAGCATGTACACACAACTGTGATTAAAGAAACCAGTGTATATCCAGAGAACTTGTGGTCTAGAAAATTTATCATGTGTTGATATTAAAGAAATACATCAGTAACTTATTAGTCAGTGCAGTAAAAGCAGAATAAAGCATCACACATAAGCAACACACATGAACACCAAGATTTAAGGTGGAAACCCAATGTGGGTGAAAACCACCTGCAACTGTCGTCTCTATCTTCTTTTAATAATAAGAAAATCTGTTTACAATCTTGTACTGGTGCAAACTCATACTAGTATGCAGGCACCCACCTGTAGAAGGCTACAACGTTCTCTCGTTTTCTAGCTTCTACTAGAAGGGAGCTGCAATCCCCTAGCTCTTGTACTAGCCAATATGTTTACTAGTACATATGCACTGACCTACAGAAAGCTACAACCTTATTTCTTCTTCCAGGGACCACGTTTCATGAATTTTAAGACTGGATACTCCTGGATCACAACACCAAATTTTGAAGGCCATGTGTCATCCAATTTTCATATTGGACCCGAAAAAAACTTTTTAAACATAAACTGCATCAACCAACATTTAGTTAATCTTGACAATCAGATCACTGACACCATAACACTGTGTTGAACCCAGAACCCTACATCATCATTCAGAATTAGCTGTAACCTCAAAAATCATGCATTAGAGTGTATACGCTACTTGGCTGAACCGAAATTGCATGTATATGCTACTTCTGTTAATCAAACCGTTGTATACCTTCAAAACTACAACAAACATAAACATTTGAATCAAGTTTGTACCAACTAACGATATACTGAATATGTACTGTCATCTGATAGAGCTTTACACATGTAGGGACAAAGATCACTTCTTCTCACTTATACAATCAATCAATCAATTGCCAGCCTCCTTATGCATTCAGTTTTACATTCAGATCGAAGAAGACTTCATTGACAGAGAGTAGTAAAACAATAGAATTTGATCAGACATATCAGTCAGATCTAAAAAAAGAAGCTTTTCTTTTGTATATGCTACTTGAAAGAATAGAACCTGCATGTATACACTCTTTGGCTGAGACGAACCTGTGTACAGATCTACAAATATTGACTCAGAACTTTTCTACAATTCTAGACTTCAGACAAACACAGATCATGATAGATAACGAATAAAACAAGTGCAGAACATCAGATCTAGTCTCAACCAATATCAGATCAATCAAGAATAAATCATTTCAGGTCTCATGATCCTGATCCAATATTGAACTCAAGGAGCACATGAATATTTCAGATCTAGTCCCAAATGTAACCCTGCAACATAAAATATACTTCAGATAGAAGTATCTTTTAGAATCTTATTACTTGCAAACATGACCTTATTATCTTCTCCTCTTTATATAGCATTAGGCCCTTTGTCAATACCTTGGACCAAAACCACTTAGGACCAATACCTTGGACCAAAGCTGCTTAGGACCAATACCTTGGACCAAAACCTTGATTTTCCATCCCATACGCACTTTTCCTTCTTTGAAAGTGTGTGTATATGTATATGCTCTTTTTGATCTGTGTTCCTGCGTGTATACTCTACTTTGACAAAGTGAACCAACGTATACCTCTCTTTCTTCAATCTTTGGAGTTTGATCTGTAATCCCTTGTGGTTAACCTGTTGCACTGTGAACTGTCATCTCTGTGAGTTGCCATCAAGGACAACACCTCTATCATAATGCCAGAAATCTCCCCCTTTGGATTTGATGGCAATAACAACACCAAGACACTCTCCCCCTTTGACATCAAGGGCAAAGGTTGGACCAAGATATTCTCCCTTTTTGATATATATTATGTTGTCCATGCTCCCCTTGAGCATATGCAGAGTCTGCAAAAAAAAGAAATAACATGACTCTATAACTTGACTAAGTGAGTATGACCTTCTTATCACCAATGACTCATACATACATCAATCTCCCAACCAAGTGGGGATACACCAAATTTGACTCATCCACCCAACCAAGTGGGGATATACCAATTGTATATACATGACAAAAATACAATAAATATTACATCATCCATCCCATGCAAAGTGGGGATACAAATTACATCATTTGTCCAATAGGACTCATTCAAATGTAAGAGAAGTCATATCACACCCTAGAATTTTACATGACTTAAGCAAAAAATGGTATAAATATTTGAAGCCATAGCTGGACTCAGCAACCACAATGCCAACAATGCAGAATGCGAGTGAAGGCTAATGCTCCCCCCGAACCTGTGCTACCTGTGAATTGTTAACAAGTCATTTAATCAAGGCATCTTTGTCAGTCAGATAAAAATTAATGAGAAAATCATATCATTAGAGTGTAATCATCAACATCAGACAGAGCACCCATATCAGAGTCTGACCCACTATTTTTCTTATCAGAAAAAACATATACACTTCTTCAGCCATCGAAACCTGCGTGTATACACAACTATACTTCATGAAACACGCGTATAATAACCTTCTTCTGAAAAACTGGATTTTAACAGCGGGATGATGCAAAAAATACTCCCAACTTTTGTTTAAGATATTCAAATGTTTCTCTAGGTAGTAGCTTAGTGAATATATCAGCAACCTATTCTTTGGAGGGAACATACTTTGACCTTTTGTTCAAGCACTTTTTCTAGTAGAAAATGGTACTTGATGGGTATGTGCTTGGTCTTGGAGTGCATAACTGGATTCTTTGAAATATTGATGCCACTTTTATTATCACATAGAATGGAGATGGGTGGAGTACATATGATCTAAATGTCTTGCAAAGTTTGCGTCATCTAAAGTTCTTGTGTGCAGCAAGATGCAACAACCACATATTATGCTTCAGCTGTAGATAAAGCAATTGAACTTTGTTTCTTTCTAAACCAATATACTAACCTAGAACCCATATAGAATGCACCACTAGTAGTGCTTTTTCTATCATCAACACTTCCTGCCAAATCTGCATCTTTATATGCATGAAGAGTAAGATCTGCATCTCTAGGATACCATAGTCCAAAGTCATGAGTTCCTTGAAGATATTTGAAATATATTTTAACTTCCTAAAGGTGCGATTCCTTTGGATTTACTTGGAATCTTCCAACTATTTCTACTGCATGCATGATGTCAGATCGGGTATGTGTTAGATAAAGCAGACTACCAATCATGGATCTATAAGTTGGTTGATGTATTGCTGCTGATTCATCATTTGAGCTGAGACTGCATCCTGTTACCATTGGGGTACATAGAAGTTTAGAATCTTTCATTCCATACATTTTCAAGATTTGTTTGAGATATTTGGTTTGTGAAAGAAACATACCATCTTTAGTTTGTGGAACTTGTAGACCAAGAAAATAGGTAAGTTCACCAAGCAAGGACATGTTCAATTCTTGCTACATTACTAAAGCAAAATTATGACTCGTGGAATCTTCATTGCTACCAAAAATGATACCATCAACATAAACAATAATAATTAGCAATTTATCAGTTTCAATATTTGCATATAGATTGTTATTTGCAGAACCTTTTGTAAAACCTTGTTGGTGTAGATATTTGTCAAGGCAGTAATACCAAGCCCTTGGAGCCCGTTTCACACCATAAAGAGCCTTTTTTAGTCTGCATACAAGTTTTGCATCATTCCAAGAATGAATCCTTCTAGCTATTTAATATAAATTTCTTCTTCTAAATCTCCATTAAGGAAGGTTGATTTTACATCCATTTGGTATACTTTGAATTTCTAAAAGCTGGAAAGAGCAAGAAAAATCCTTATGGCTTCAAGTCTGGCAACAGGTGCAAAAGTTTCACCAAAATCTATACCTTCTTGTTGAGCATACCGTTTACAAACAAGTCTGGCCTTTTTTTTTTTTTTCGAACTAAAAGCGAACTTTTTATTAGAGATAAAAAGTTACATTGCAAATGCATCCGCATCTCTGTTTGACTGTTAGGCTGTTTTGATTACAACAAAAAATCTGTCCTACTTGCAGCAAGTAGTTAATAGGTCTATGGGGTGAAAAACCCTCTCAGAGCTGTTCAGCCGAGGCCTGTAATAAACATTTTAGCATGCCAAAAGGCCTTCTAAAACAAGTGGGTCTCCTCGACAGAGGAAAACAACCCTTACAAAAATTGTTGTATTATCAGAACTTCTAGAACCGATTTAAACAAAAATAAAAGTTTTTTTATGAGAGATAAATATAAGATTATATATATGCTAAAAAAGAACAGTCAAAATTGCTGGAGATAAGGTGGCTGATCTGAAGAGCTGGTCTGACCATGATTAACTTGTTCTATTTTCCACCTGCCCATATCTTGTTGTAAACCTTCTTTAGAAAGGTGGTCTGCTGAGTCATTGAGTTCCCTGTAGATGTGACAAATGGAAAAACAGTTAAAAGAAAGTTTCAATACCTGAATTTCATCCAGCAGAATTTTTAAAAATTGATTTCTGCAAGCACTGTGTCCATTAACCAATTTGATGACATTAAGTGAATCTCCGAAGATCTGAATTGTGGGGATGTTCCTCTGAATGAGCCAGCATAAGAGAAGTTTCAGCGCTGCCAGTTCCGCGAAATTATTTGAGCCAGAGCCCAACCCGACCGAGGCTTTTATGAGCTGATCAGGATTTTCGTGGATGACTATACCAGCACCTGCCTTGTTGTTCTGGGAAGCCCCATCAAATAATGCCCAAGGAATACCCTCTTTTAATTGAATTTCCTTGATTTGTCTTGGAGGGGAAATCACTTCTGATTCAGGGATGTTGGAGAAGATAGAGACACTGAGGGTTGCCGAAACTGACTGCGGAATTTCCAAGTCCTGAAAAATGCTTTTATTCCTTGCTATCCAAACCCCCCCGCAGATGATCAAGGGAAGATTTCTCATATTTCCTTCAGGATGCTATTGCCACCAATTAGACCATACCTCGGTCATATTTCCTCCTACCCAGGAAAAAATTTTATTTAACAACTTTCCTGCCTCCCCCCATATCTTTTTTGTTTCTTGATAGTTTAGGAACAGGTGGTTGATGGATTCAGCTTCTGATTTGCATAATGTGCATCTCCCTGGGCCATGCATGTATCTTGACTGTAGGATGTCCCAGGTTGGGATTTTTCTTCTTAGAATGCACCAAAAGAGTATTTTTGCCTTTGGAGGGGATTTGAGCTTCCATAGGTGCCTCGACCACCATTCGGGAGGCTCCCATCCTTTCCTAGACATGAGGAATTTGTACCCACTTTTTGGTGAATATTTTCCAGTGTCTGCATGTGCCTAGATGAGTTCGTCTGGACTGTCTTTCAGTCTGGCTTGTGATCTGATGAGCTCCTGAGTATAGGTGTTCCATCCATTCCTCCAGTCTTGTTCTAGTTCCAGATCTTCTTCGTCTTTCCAGGCTTGTCCCCAAATGGATGAGTGACCAATTTTTTCCACCTGATACAAATAATAAATACCTCTGCTTTCTAAATGCTGGGTTAGACCGGGAGAAAGGGCATAATTCATATTACACCCGACCCATGGATCCTTCCCTATCTTCACACTTCGCCCGTTTCCAATTTTCCACGCTAGCCCCTGCTCAATCACTCTAAAGGATTCCACCGTTGCTTTCCATATCACTGAGGCATTCTTCTTATTCTTAGCTGGGTTCTTGATCCAGTCTTCTAATGGCACCGGGTCAATGTATTTCCTCTTGATCACTCTTGTCCAGAGGTTTCCCAACTTGATAAGCCTCCATCCCGATTTAGCAGCCAGAGAAAGGCTAAATTTTGGGAGGCTTTTTATCCCCCATCCTCCCCAGTCTTTAGGCCTTGCCACTTTCTCCCAGGCGACCCATGGAAGAACAACCTTTTCTTTAGATCTTGCCCAGAGGAATCTGCTACAAATTCTTCTGATTTTTTCCAGCGTGCCTTTAGGGACCCATGTCAATGCTGCCCAGTAGACTGGGATGGCCAAGAGCACTGATTTAATTAGATTCAGTCTTCCTGCTCTGGAAAGCCATTTGTAACTCCAGTGGGATATTCTGGCTTCTAGTTTTGCAGTCAGCCAGTTCCAATCCTCTTTCTTATATGCATTGGGTTTTAACCAGAAGCCTATGTACTTGAAGAGGGATTGCATGTTGCTTACTTCAAAAGGAAAGTGTGAGAGAATTTGTGCTCTGTCGTGCTGGTTTAATCCTTCTACAATTAGTTGAGATTTCCTGGAGTTTATTTGCATTCCAGTGGCTTTCATAAACATATCAAAAATGATGCGTAGTTCTGCTAATTCATTAGGAGAACCATTTGTGAATACCAGAATATCATCTACAAATAGGAGATGTGATATGCTTAGGTTAGCTACTACTTCAATTCCTTTGATCTTACCTTCCCTTCTGGCCTTTAGGATCAACTGACTTAGGCCTTCTGCAACTAAAAGAAATAACAGGGGTGACAGAGGACAACCTTGCCTCAGGCCCCTCTGTCCTTTGAAGAATGGAGTGGCTGCACCGTTGATGAGGACTGCATAGCTGACATTGGTGATGCAGCCCATTATCCAGCTGATGAAGTCGATTTTGAACACCAGGTGAGTCAGGAGTAGACGGATATAAATCCAATTAATTCTATCAAAGGCTTTTGATAAATCAATTTTGAGAACAACACCCTTTTTATTCTGATGTTTTACACTATGAAGAACCTCCTGGGCCACACCTATGGCTTCATGGATTTGGTGTCCATTTAGGAACCCAAATTGCTCAGCAGAGATATGCTTTGACAAGATTGGTTTCAAGCTGAGCGCAATCACTTTTGCAATTATTTTGTATATACTGTTGCATAAGGAAATAGGTCTGAAGTCTTCGAAAGATTCAGGGTTTTCCTTCTTGGGAATGAGTGCAATAAAAGTAGCATTGAAGGGGCTATAGACCTCTCCTTTAATCCTGGTCTCTTCTTTGACTTCAGTGAGTTCTTCTCCAATTAGATCAAAGAAGTGGAGATAGAGTTCAATTGCCCAACCATCGGGCCCAGGGCTTTTTTCTTTTGCCATAGATTTGATGACCCCCTCCACTTCCTCTTTTGTTATAGGGATCATTACCTCCTCTGCTTCTTCGTCTTCTACAAATCTGGGAAAGCACTGAGCTGTTTTAATGACTTCTGCAATTGTGGCCTCACCAGGGTCTGCATATTGGGTTTGGAAGTGACTTAGCCCAAGAGCTGACAGGGCTTCAAAGGTCTTTTCTTCCCTACCTTCACCATTTTTTAGACTCCAAATGGTGTTTGCACTCTTCCTTCCCTTCGCATAATTATGGAAAAATTTTGTATTCTCGTCCCCAGCTTTAATCCAGGTGGCTCTGCTCTTGAGCCTCCATTCCTCCTCCTTAGCCAACAGGATTTGATTTTTGAGCTTCTCAAGTTGAATGATTTTGTCTTTGGATTCCTGAGTCTCATATCCATCCCCCTCTATACTCTCCATATTTTGAAGCTCCTCACTTATTCAATTAAAATCCTCATTTTGTTTTGCCTTCCAGTCCTTCCCCATGAGATTGTTGCTTTCTTCAGTCTTTTGAGATTTTCCATAAATAAGAACCCTCTGTCTTCAGCAGCTCGGTTGTCAGGATGTATCCATGTTTCCTTGAAAAGGAGATTAAAGGAGGATTCTTTCAGCCAAGCAGCATTAAACTTGAAAGGCGCCGGAGGCTTGGGAGGAGATTTTGAGAGGTCCAAGAAGATTGGAGAGTGGTCTGAAGGCCCCCCCTCTTCAAGCCATTGGCGGAAGATAGGAATCCGAGAGGACAATTCCTCATTGATGAGGAAACGATCAAGCCTTTTTGCCACCCTTTCTTCCCCTACTCGGCGATTCTTCCATGTTGGCTTCAACTTAATAAGGTTTACATCAATCAGATTGTTTGCAGAGAGGAGATTATGGAAGAAGTCTGTTAAAGAATCCTCCCTAGCAGAAGGTCCCCAGGTCTCTGCTCTTCCGAGGGAGAAGTTTAAATCTCCTCCCAGCACCAGAAGGTTGTTCTTCACAACAGACTTAGCCATGAGATCATTCCAGAAAGGCATCCTTCCCTGATGAAGGCCGTAGATGTTTAGGACTGATATTGGGAAATCAAAGTCAGGGGTTTTAAATTCCATTCCCATCACCAGCTTCATACCCCATTGATTTATGATCTTGATTCGACCTTCTCTGTATCCAATGGCCAGTCCTCCGGAATGATCCGAGGAGTCGATGGCTGAGAAATTCCAATCTGGGAGAAGGCCGGCGAGAGCCGATTCAACTTCAAATTCGTTTCCCAAGGTCTCTTGAAGGAGGAGAATGTCCTCTCTAGAGGACAACAACATTTCCCTGAGGGCCAGTTTTTTGGGCTTACTGGCTGAACCCCTGCAGTTCCATGATGTAAGGATCATTTTGGGACCTTTTCGGGGCCTTGCACTGCTCTAAGTGCCCCAGGGATCGATAGTTGCTTCCCATCTTCTACATCATGTTTTGCTTTTACTTGGGCCATAGAAAGACTGGATTTTCTACCTCTTTTCTTCCTAGGCTGGCTCTGAGGGAGAGCTTGGTCTATACCACCCACTAAAGTTTCAGGATCGGATTTGTGGTCCAAGGATCTGAGGTTATAGGGATAGGAGGGGAGGGGAACCAGAGGGGGAGGCTCAGAGGAACATCCTTCACAATTCAGATCGAGAGCGGGGATAGCCGCCGAGATGAGATCAATACAAGATTCTACGTTTTCCCCTTCCAAGATTTTTATTGAGTCATTGTTTTCAGGCATACAATTTGCAGAATCAGTGACCAGACATTTAATAAAGGAATAAAAAATGAGATTAGGAGAGGAGAGAGGATCTGGACTCATACCCTTGGAGTCTTCGCCGAGGTTTGTAATTTGAGTAGCAACATCATCTTTGAGGGACTCCAGAACAGGATTCTCGATCCCTGGCTCAGGTGTTTCAACTTCCATTCTGGAATGGGGGTCTAAGGAAGAAACCTTCGAAAGCTATGGCTCCTGCTGAGGAACTGGGTCCGGCTCTTTCTCCAATTGAGAGGTGTCATGCGAGAAACCCTGAGGTGCCATGTCTTGGTAAGAATCCGTCTCCATCTGTGCCATGGTTCTCTGAAATCTTCTCCGCCTTCTACCCAGTGGATAGTCCTTTGCTAAATGGCCATACACATGACATCTATGACACTGGAAGGGCAAGCGTTCATAGTCAAGAATTTGTTCGAACACATAGTCTTTATACTGGAGAGGTATTGTCTTGGCTAGCCCTTTGCTCAGATTTAAACTTACAAGGATCCTAGCCATTGCCTTTTTGTGGGTTTGCAGGAAAGTCATGTCAACCTCCAGAAAGGTGCCAAGCCTATTCCCGATGGCTTTGAAGACCGATTCAACCCAAAGAAAGGGTGGGAGCCCAGGAATCCTTACCCATACTGGAAAAACGTCTGTCTTCTTATCCGTAGTGTCGAACAGGGGGCTCCATTTTTTGAAGAGAACCGGAATGTTCCCGAAAGCCCAGTTTCTGCTTGCTACCCATTCTGCAGCGTGTTTGTGTTTGAAATGCACCATAAACCACCCTTTGGCCAGGATAGACACCGAGAACCCTCTGATGAGGTCCGATTGCCAATTCTTTACCCCTCAGGAGTGAATGAAAGAAGAGGAGAATTTTTCCCCTTCGCCCTTCCTACCAGAGTACATTCTTCCGTCTCCAGGGCCTCATCTATCTGAACGTCCATGGCCAAAACCAAGTTCCCTTCTATATCCTGGGCCTTAATCGGCCGTTGTTTCTTTCTTTTCGCACCCTTATTACCAACCCCTGGATCCTCGGCTCTTAGATCCTCACTGTTCTCTGAGAGGTCTTGCAGATCCGGGTCAATTGACAGGGAGGGAAGTTCTAAATCCTGTGAGGCTGGGGCCGAGGTCCCTTCAGCATGGATATTAGATGCAGAAAGAGGAAAGTTTGTTACCTGAGTCCCCAGATCAATGTCGATGCTGTTGTCTTGTAGAATCAGAGAACCCTCGAGAGCCTGCTCCTTCCACGTGCCTTCCCGATTAGGGTTTCCTTGTTCTTTGCCGATAGAGGTTCTGTTTAGAGCTGCAGGTCTTCTAGAAAACGTCCCAATCCTTTGTCCTATACCAGAGCCCAAGATTACTATATCTTCGAGCCCACCCGAGAGTACTGGGCCGCAGGATGAAATTTTTTCTTTGACAGTTTGAGTGGCTGCATGAGCCTCTGCAGCACCTTGCTTGATGGGAAGTTGCGGGATACCAACGGATTTGTGGCTCGGAACACTGTCTTCCGCTTTCTTCGTCTGTTGAAGGAGCTGCAGACTGATCTTCTGCGGGTCCGGCGTAAAGGAAGCTGAGACAAGGGTTTCAGTCGCTCCAAAATATTGCTCAATGTTTTGAGCAGTAGGGTCTTTCCCCCAAACAGAGAGGATGTCATCCAGAGCTGGGTCAAGGTCGATGGATTCGTTAGAGTTTACCATGGTTGCAACCGGTCACGGGATGTTGACAATCGAAGGCGAAACGCTGTCGGCTAGTAGATCGGGCTTCTACTTGTTTGGTAAAATGATTTTACAGAGGTTAAAACTGGTGACTTCCAGCTGTCGCTCAGGATCTGTGCTTCGACGCCCACCTGCCCTTCCGCTTGACTCTACCACCGGATCTAGTAGAACCCCGTTTGAATCAATGCCGTTTCAGGTGACCTTCGTTATCTGCCTCCCAGATCATTGATGGGCCCAAGGCCGTGGCCCAGCCGACCCTCTGACCCGGCCTAGGACCCTGCTATGCCTTCGTGTACATCACCTCGGCTCCTCGAAACCGCTGCCATCCTCCGCCATGTCCTGTTTTGCCAAACAAGTCTGGCGTTATTTCTAATGACTTCTCCATTTTCATTCAGCTTGTTCTTGAATATCCATTTAGTTCCTATAATATTTTTATCATGAGCTCTAGGAACTAATTCCCAAGTATCATTCTTTTCAATTTGCTCAAGTTCTTCATCCATGGCCTTGACCCAACATTCATCTTTGCATGCTTCATTTACATTTTGAGGTTTGGTAGAGGATAGTGGAGCTAGATAGCTTGAAGTCCCTGTAATATTTCTTCTTGTCTGTACACCTACCTCCTTCCCCCCTAAAATTTGAGTTTCTGGATCATTTTTCTGAACATTCCTGGACAAAGTCTTTTCTTCTACCATTATATCTTCTTTTGGTGCTTCATTGGTTTCTTCTTCAATATAATTTTGATTTGATGTGGGAAAGTAATCCTCATCTTCCTCATTGTCATAATCTTCTGTTGATTTTGTTTTGGATTTCTGCATGCTTCATCCACTACAACATCAACACTTTCAACAATTTTCCCAAGTCTTTTATTATAACATTTATATCCTTTACTTCTAGAAGAGTAACCAAGAAGAATACCTTCATTTGCTATCGGTTCAAACTTACCAAGTTTTTCATTAGTCCTTTTGATAAAGTATTTGCTTCCAAAAACTTTAAAGTATTTTACAGTAGGAGTCTTACCATACCAAAGTTCATGTGGATCTTGAGTTCTATATACCTGAAAATTTGCTTTGTTGAGAATAGTCATGGCAGCGAATGCAGCTTCACCCCAGAAGGTTGCAGGAGTTCTAGATTCATCTAGCATAACTCAAGCCATTTTTTGAACTGTTCTATTCATCCTTTCTACCACACCATTTTGATGAGGAGTTCTTGCGGTGGAGTATTTCCCTTTTATTCCATGTTGTTCACAAAAGTCAAATAATTCATCCGATATAAATTGCCCTCCTCGATTAGATCTGAGGCATTTGATTTTTCGATTTGACTCATTTTCAACCAAAGCTTTGAAGGCTTGGAACTTTTCAAATGCTTCATCTTTATGCTTTAGAAGACCTAGCCAACACATTCTGGAAAAATCATCAATGAACAAAATAAAGTATTCTTCTCCATGAGGTGATGTTTTCCTTGTTGGTCCACATAAATCAGTATGGACAAGTTCAAGAGGCTTACTAATTGACCATTCTTTTTCCATGAAGTGAATTCTGGTTTGCTTACCGATTTTACATGGTTTGTATATTATATTTTCTGGGATGTTGATATGTGGAAGATCATGAACAACCTTGAGTCTGCATGCTTTTCTTATTTTGAGAAAAGCTTAGATGTCCCAATCTTCTATGCCATAGCCAATTTTCATCATTTTTGCTTAGATAAAACTATTGTTGTCCTCCTTTGAGTATGTATAAGTTGTTTGGAGTTGTTGTACCTTTGATCATAGTCTCTCATATATCAAGCTCATGAACAACACATCCGTTTGATCGAAACACCACTTCATTTCCTTGATCACACATTTGACTGACACTCAATATGTTATGCTTTAAACCATCTACATACATAACATTTCTAGCTTTAACCTTTTCTTCAAGAAAATAGAACCTTTACCTTTTATGACAACTAGAGTGTCATTTCCAAATGAAACATTCTTTTCCTTTCCTAAGGCATTATATGAGTGAAGTTTCTCTTTGTCACCTGTCATGTGTTTGGAGCATCCACTGTTGATGTACCACTGATTTTCTTGTCCTTCTGCATGCAAGGCTATACTACATCTTTCTGTTTGAGATTCTTTCCTTCTCCAAATCTTGGGATTTAATGGCATTTGCTCTTTTTGAGGTGTTTTCCGAAATTTTCTCCTACATTCAGATTCTTCATGACCAAAGTTGGTACAGATTGAGCATTCTATTTCATTTTCAAGATGAGAAAAGTTATTATAGGAACTTCTCTTGATCCCTATTATATTCCTTTGTTTTGGTGCTTCTCTAGTCATGATGGTTTTGTAAGAAATGCATTGAGTAACTTTGTGCCCAAAATTATGACATGAAAAACATTTCCCATTAAAGAAGTTTCCGCGACTATCAAATCTATTTACCTGTTGATTGTAGTTTCTATTGATATTCATCTTTAGAGCAAATTGAGAATGATTTTCCTGAGGTTGGTTGTGGCTTCTATTGATATTCATCCTTGGAGAAAATTGAGTATGATTCACCTGGTGGTTAGCTTTATGCCTTTGCTAACGATTTTCATACTGTTCACTGGTCTTTTCTGCATCAAGATAGCTTTTGGAGGAGGTTGATAGCTTCTGTGATTGAGATGCTTCTTAAGTATATCCAAGACCTGTCATTCACAGAGGAGAACACTGAACTTTGATAATTTCATTTAAAGTTTCTAATCATTTATCAAATATAATATTGAGAGATTTTGTTTTCTCAAGATCTTTTCTTAGACCCAAAATTTCACATTCTAGTTATTCATTGTGTTTTTCTTTTCCAACAAGTTGGTATGTCAAGGTATCTATGATCTGATTCTTTTCTTCTAAACATATTTTGAGTTTAGAGATTTCTTCATGAAAGTTTCCCTCTTCTAAAGCATCCCAAAAATTATCATCGTCATAAGCCATTAGAAGTCTATAACCATCACTATTGGTTAAACCATCACTATCCTCTTCTAAACTATCCCAAAAATCATCGTCATCATAAGCCATGAGAAGTCTGTAATCTTGTCCACTTTCATCTTCATCACTATTAGATAAACCATCGGTATCTTCATGAGTATAGTAAATCCTTCTATTCACAACTTGTTTCCTATTCCCTTTTTTCCTATTCCTTTCCTTTTTCATATTTATCTTTATGAGGACATCTGGTAGCATAATGACCTACGCTGCCACAAGCAATGCATTTGAAAGGTAGCTTACCTATGAACCTTCCAGAACCCCGTTGAAGCTTCTTGATAAAATTTACCTCATCTTCTTCTTATGAAATGTGTCCTAATTCATTGTGTTCTTCCTTTTATTTTCCTTTCACTGAATCTTTAAATGTGGCTTCTCTCATATCTGATGGACCTCCTTTTCTCATCTCAAAAGCAGTTAGGATTCCATGAAGTTGTGTCATAGTGATATTCTGTATATACTTTTTTTCTTCTATGGCAAACACTTTTGATTGGAATTTAGCAGACAAGGATCTCAAAATTTTCTCAACTAATGTAACTTCCCTTATTTCTTCACCCATACATAACAACCTCATCTATACATAAGAAGTAACTAGCTATACTTTCATCATTATACATCTTAAGAGTTTCATATTGAATTCTGAGAGTTTGAAGCTTGGAACATTTTACCTAAGAGTCTCCTTCATAGCTCTGAACGATTTTGTCCCATATCTCTTTGGCTGATTTAAGCTGCATGACTTTGACAAACTCTAATTGTGACAAACTTACCAATAAAGTATTGACAACTTTGGCATTGGTTTCATATTGCTTTTTACGTGTGGTGTCTGTTGGAATTGTTGTTGGAAATGTATATCCTCCTTCCACAATTTCCCAGACATATGTTTCAAGAGATTGTAGATAGGATGTGGTTCTTATTTTCCAATAAACAAAGTTGCTCCCATTGAAGATTGGCGGTCTAATGGATCCCATGCTTTCATGATTATTCATCTTGATGGATCTCCCTTCAAGCGATCAAGCTTCTTCTAAAGGATCTTCTCTGATACCAATTGTTGGAAATAATACTGAGAGGGGGGTGAATCAATATTATCAGATCAATAATTTTATTTCCCAAACAAATTTATATACGCTACTTTAGTGAAGTGAAGTAGCGTGTACACGCAACTGTGATTAAATAAACCAATGTATATATAGAGAACTTGTGATTTAGACAATTTATCACGTGTTGATCTTAAATCAGTACATCAGTAACTTATTAGTCAATGCAGTAAAAGCATTATAAAGAATCATACATAAGAAACACACATGAGAACCAAGATTTAAGCTGGAAACCTAATGTGGGTGAAAACCACCTGCTATTATCGTCTCTGTCTTCTTTTAATAATAAGAAAATATGTTTACAATCTTGTACTGGTGCAAACTCATACCAATACCCAGGCACCCACCTGTAGAAGGCTACAACCTTCTCTCATTTTCCAGCTTCTACTAGAAGGAAGTTGCAACCCCCTAGCTCTTGTACTAGCCAATACGTTTACTAGTACATAGGCACCGACCTACAAAAGGCTAGGACCTTCTTTCTTCTTCCAAGGACCACGTTTCATGAATTTTCAGACTTGATACTCTTGGATCACAATACCAAAATATAAAGGCCATGTTTCATCCAATTTTCATACTGGACTCATCAAAAACTTTTTAAACTTAAACCGCATCAACCAACATTTAGCTAATTTGGACAATCAGATCACTAACACCATAACACTGTGCTGAACCCAGAACCCTGCATCATCATTCAGAACTAGCTGTAACCTCAAAAGTCATACATTAGAGTGTATACACTACTTGGCTGAACGCAAACTACGTGTATATGCTACTTCCATTAATCAAACCTGCGTATACCTTCAAAACTACAACAAAAATAAACTTTTGAATCAAGTCTGTACCAACCAGAAATATACTGAATACCAATTGTCATCTTATAGAGCTTTACATAGGTAGGGAAAAAGATCACTTCTTCTCAATCATACAGTCAATCAATCAAATGCCAACCTCCTTATGCATTCATTTTTACATTAAGATCTAAGAAGACTTCATTGAAAGATAGCAGTAAAACAACAAAATTTGATCAGATAGATCTGATAGATCTGAAAAAATGAAGCTTTTCTTTTGTATACGCTACTTGAATTAACATAACCTACGTGTATATGCTCTTTGGCTGAGATGAACCTGCATACAGATCTGTAAATATTGACTCAGAACTTTGCTACAATTCTAGACTTCAAAGAAACCTAGATCATGATAGATAACAAATAAAATAGGCACAAAACATCAGATCTAGCCATAACCAATATCAGATCATTCAAGAATAAGTCATTTGAGGTCTCATGGTCTTGATCCAATATTGAACTCAAGGTGCACATAAATATTTCAGATCTAGTCCCAGACATAACCTTGCAACATATGATATACTTCAGATAGAAGTATTCCTTTGAATCTTATTACTTGCGCACATGGCGTTATGATCTTCTCCTCTTTATATAGCTTTAGGACCTTTGTCAATACCTTAGACCAAAAGCATTTAGGACCAATACCTTGGACCAAAGCCACTTAGGACCAATACATTGGACCAAATACCTAGGGTCAATACCAGGGACCAAATACCTTGGACCAAAACTTTGATTTTCCATCCCATACACGCTTTTCCTTTTGTGAAAGTGCGTGTATATGTATACATTCTTTTTTATCTGTGTTCCCGCGTGCATATGCTACCTTGACAAAGTGAGCCAACATATACCTCTCTTTCTTCAATCTCTGGAGTCTGATATGTAATCCCTTGTTGTTAACCTCTTGCACTGTGAATTGTCATCTATGTGATTTTCCATCAAGGACAACACCTCTATCATATTGCCAACAGAAAATACTCCCTTTCTCATAACTCAAGGGGTTAATTCTCCCATTATACGGTACCCCCTCCAAGTAGTCTAATCACTTCCTTTAATTGGAATCGACTGGCAGGATTCCATCTTCCCTTGTCATGTGCCTCTCCAGATCATAGTACAGGTTTGTAATATGATTGTATTTGGCTCTGTTATAGATGAAGGCGCATAAGTGAGTATCCTTTCCCCCACTTATTGGCAAGCACTTGGTTCACCACCACTTGTGCCTGTTACCCATAATCTGTTGGCTTTTAACAGAGGAACTAGTCAACCATTAGGGATCCTTCCTCAGTTTCCTATTACTTTGTGAGGAAAAATCATTTATCAAAATGTGATGGTAGTCCCAATCCCTTTAGATTACAATTTACTTCTTGGGTGCAACTATGTTTATGGCATGGGAGCTATTGTTTCAACACTCTTTCGAGTGATGTGTTTCCCGCATGAAGGCAGAATTGTCATCATTGACCAGCTTTCATTTCCCAGTCCAAATATGGCTTCCAATCAACCATCTTCCCTAAATGGTCCTTTTGTACCAATGGTATCCTTCCTGACACGGGCCAATTATGTGGCAACCCATTCCATGCCTACACCAATGGACGATCAATTCCATGATGTTGTACATTATGTACTGGGGGCATTGGAACCAAATTTCTCTAATGAATTCCTTACTACATATCCCTTCCAGAGCATTGTTCTCCCATATGATGAGAACCTTTTGGAAGTCATGACCTCTTACATGTCATGATCGAGGAATATGAAGATAGTTCTTTTACTATGTCAACCTCATTAAAAAAATTAAGTAGCTCCCATGAGGACAGTTCCTTGTCTTGTGTCAACCTCGTTAAAAAATGAAATAAGGAATATGAGGATAGTTCCTTGTCTTGTGTCATCCTCATTAAAAAATGAAACAAGGAGTATGAGGATAGTTCCTTGTCTTCTGTCAACCTCGTTAAAAAATGAAACAAAGGTCATGAGGATAGTTCCTTGTCTTGTGTCAACCTCGTTAAAAATGAAAAAGGAATATGAGGATAGTTCTTTTACTGTGTCAACCTCATTAAAAAAATGAAAAAACTCCCACGAGCATAGTTCCTTGTCTTGTGTCAAGCTCGTTAAAAAATGAAACAAGGAATATGAGGATAGTTCCTTGTCTTATGTCAACCTCATTAAAAAAGAAACCAAGGATATGAGGATAGTTCCTGGTCTTGTGTCAACCTTGTTCAAAAATGAAACAAGGAGTACGAGCAAAGTTCCTTGTCTTGTGTCAAGCTCGTTAAAAAATGAAACAAGGACCCCTCGAGAAAAGTTCCAAGTCGAGTCTTTGAGTAGATCTTGTAAAATCCCAGTCGAGTCTTTCACTTGATCTCGTAAATGAACCTTCATTCCATCCACCTGATAGCCATGAGTAGTCTACTTAGGTGAATGTAATGAAGCTTGGGAGGCATGCACCTGGTGGTAAAGTTAAGTTTCCCTATAGGTTATGTGAAGGGAATCACCCGATTCAACTTTGTCCCTATTTGGACGAAGCCAAAAAGGTGTTGGATAACCATCCTACTTCACTGTAATGACTTCCATCTAATTACAGGAGACTCTCCCTTTCATCATGCTATGGGCATGTAAACTAAATTCAAGCATAGTTCTTCATTTTAAGTTTCTGTAAAAATGAAACTGAATCCAAGCATATTTTTTTGTTTCAAGCTTGTGTAAACATGAAAATAAATCCTAGCATAGTTCCCTACGGTTCAAGCTTGTGTAAAAATCAAACCATCTCCATTTTAACCCTCGTGATTGCCATTCTATCAGTGTTTTCCATTAGATGAGCCTTGGTTTTTCTCCTTCCATCATCATTATCTACTTGGCCGATCATACACTTTCACTTGGTTGTTTTACCCTTTTTTAGGAACAATTGCAATGAGTGGTCTTACTAGCCAGACTCTTCACATAAATCAACATGTTTTGAGAAGTTCCATCATCACCGGAACCAATCACTATCCTAGACACCACTCGTTCCTCAAAATGGAGTCCTCTTTAAGCTCTTTTCAAACTATTGAAATATGAAAAGATTGCCGAGCGTTTTTCCTTTTCAGCGCGTAAACAAATTGGAAATGAAATCTACTCAGTATAGCTTAAACCTTTTTCGGGCTGAGATATATTATTTATGAAAAAGGAATACGTTGACTGTAGATGGTCAATAGGATCTCTCTTGTATTATTTTATGCTTTTTTGGGCTTGAGAGATTAAATCTACGAAAAATAAGTTGTGGAGTTTTTTTTTGTCCCTTTTCAAACTCTCTAAACATGAAAAGGATCGAGTTATCTTTGTCGTTAAACTTGTTAAAACATCAAATAGCGACACACTTGTCCATCTAGACAAGACCGAGTTTCAACTTCACTAGACTCGCTAAAAAACCACATAGTGATAGATTCACCCGAAGAGTGGAATTATGCAATAAGCATATGTTATCCTCCTCAATCTTGAAAAAAAAATAAAAAGGTACTGGTCAACAATGACTGGGGAAAATGGATAAAAGGGGAAAACCACTTTATGGTAGTAGGTCGCCATTGAACATGACACTTTCACTCCATCACCGTGACTATTTGGGTTGGGTTATTAGCTTAATGGTTATCACACCGTTGGTCTATCATACCATCCATCACTTTATTTTGGGTGAATACTACCAATTCATTTCAGTGTTGTTGACATGTTCAAGAGAAGTCATTCAGTCAAAAATCATCCTTTGCAATACCATAAACTTTGATTTTCATGACTACCATTCTTGAACCTTGTGTCATTAGTCAAATTCCATCTCCAAAATCATTACACTCACTTCGTGTCGTTGATGTGGGATACATCAAGGCCCTCCTGCAATGAGTCGCTTCTTGTCAACATCAACTCATTATCCAAGGAGTTGTCTTAGAAATGCCCTTCCAGTACCTTGAGGCTTGCATGCAGCAATGGCAGGTTTCTCGCTTTTGGTGATTGGTTAACATCAATGGGATTCGACCGAAAGACTTTGTATGGTGTTCGGCATCAAATCATCCACTCACACCATGTAGAATGTACTACAGTGCCTTGAGGATCATTATCATTATCGGTGATTTCTCTCACATCTATTAACATCTTACATCATTGGCGGGTAATCAGATGGTGTCTTCCCATATTCGACTTTAGATCACATATTCACATGGTTAGACTCGTACTTGAGCAAACGATTGAATGAGATAGAAGACCCTAGATCTAGTTTCATCCATCCGGGCTGCGATTTCAAGAGTACTAAATCATATGTACAATGGCTTTACATTGATAGTCATTCCAATCATGGGTCTATATCTATAGACGACTATTTATGTACATGTAATGAAAGATTATAAGTTGAGCATGGGTATGCCTTCCCTTAGCAATTCATGTGAAAATAAAAAATTATAATATATGTATTGTAATTGATGTTGATCACCTTCCACTTCGATACCTCCTCATCACATTGTGAAGCATTTCATTTGAGATTGGGATTTTTCCGACTTCATGCTTTAGGGGGAAGCTGTTACAAATCCATTTCGACACATCAATCCCATCATCCAGATCAGTGTTTTAGGGCTCACCAAACCCTAATTTCAGTTGCTACATGCCCTAAACAAGTCACCCCTTTGAATGCCTCCTTCCTAGACAGTTTCATGACTTGAAGACGTCTAGAAATGGCCTTTAGAGGGGCCAAGCGCAGGTAGGCACGTGTAAGGGTGCACTACAGAGCAGTTAAGTCCATGCCAGGGTGCTTTGCAGAGCACTTAGATTCATTTTACATGCACTGGGCAAGTTTGAGCGAAATTCACATAAGGTTTGGGGAATATTCTTATCTTTTGGAGTCATCTAGAAGGTTCCCTCACTTATAAACTCATATGAGCTCAAAAATGGATGAGGAATGAGTTAAGATGGATCCTATCCTCTCAACCCTTCCTCCATGGAACTAATTCTAAGTATGGAAGGCCATTCAATGCCACCATTCATGACAAAACCTCCTTCATCTCCCTATAAATTGACCACTCATCTAAGTTATTAGGGGCTGGATTGTGTTGAATTGTAAGGAGATAATGTTGTTATGATATTTGGCTTTGAAGCAAGCATTGTAATGCTACACGTTTGTCATGCTTTTGATGTGTTGTGGATGGGATCCAAGCTAGAGGAATGACTTTGAATCAGACACAATGGTTGTAATTCCTTCTTCTATTTAATAAAGTGTTTGAACCTTTCTCCCATATGTTTGTATTCTTTTATAATGATTATATGTGTGAAATGTATCTAATTCCATTCACTCATATTCAATAAATCTTTTGCTTTGATCAATTCTTTGTTTTCTGTTGTGTTTACAAGTACTTCTCAAGCGTATTAAGTATGTGAAGAAGCGAAAAGATTGATACAAAGGAGATGAGAGGAAAGCAAAACTACAAGTAGGTCTTCTCATCTTCTCATCTTATCTATTGCTTATAGGAAAAGACTAAAATACTTTAAACTATTGTTCTAGATATGGCTACTTATCTATGGAATTATTATTTATCTGTAGATACCAAATTCTCCAAAACACATAGTTCTTGGTATAATTGACATGAGCTACATTCAAATTGTTGCTCAATTGTCATGGTAACAATGATTTTTAGACAAAAAAGATATAGCTTTGGGGTTGGATGAGCTCTGGAATGGCACACTAAGGAACTAGGGTTCCTGTCAAAACCATCCATGGCGCACAGTCTGAGCATGTAGCTTTTCAAGCCCAAACAAAAACTTTGTCAGGATTGGCACTGTAATTCTGAGTGCAAAGGACAATGAACAGTCCATTGAGGGAGGCATCAGTGCCTGCCCCCAAAAATTACAATAAGGAAAGCCCAATTGAGAGTAGAACTGAGAATGTAGAGAAGCCTGAGGCACGGCTTGCGCAACAGAGGAAGAAGAATGAATAAGAAGATATGGAACACGAAACGACGGAAAAAAAAGAAACATCTGGCAAACCAAAGAAAGCCTCATCGCCAACATGCAAACCCATTGCCACCGAAAGGCCCAAGATGGAGCTGCCTAGTCACAGAATCAATGCGCAAATACAATATATGAAATATCACGCCCTGATTGGAAAATTCATAGGTTTTTTGCCGACTGAAAAAGCCCTGCAAGGCTGGATAATCTCGAAATTGAAGCCCAAAGGTCATGTAACTCTACAGCTGGGCCCTAAGGGCTTCTTTATAGCCACTTTTAACTGCCTTGAAAACAAAAATTGAGTTTTGGATGGAGGACCCTATTTCTTCAATGCAGCAGGCCTTAATCTATGAGACTGGGTCAAAAGATTCAACCCTGATAAAGAAGATTTCAATTGGGCACTAGTATGGATCCACATGTACTCGCTTCCATTGGAATATTGGGATGAGGATTCACTAAAATCCATTTGCAATGGCTTAGGTGAGTTCATAAAGGTAGCAGAGGAAACTAAGCTTCAAATATATACATCTTATGCACGGATCTGCATGTACATGAAGCTGGGCCATGCGCTACCGGAGATGGTAAGTCTTCTGCACGATGACTTGAATGGATTTAGCCCCTTGAATATGAACATGTACCCTTCCATTGCAGGCTATGCCATGCCCACAATCACCTCTTTCGTGACTGTCCCTTAAACATGCCGCCCAAAACCATAGAAACTGGAAACAAGTCTAATCGCAAAGGATTCACCAAGGTAGATAGTCAGAAAAGGCATACCAAAAAACCTCCCTCAGCACCAAAAAACACTGCTCCAGCTTCTAATTTGTCGTCCTCAAGCAACAACTTTGATATTCTGACAAATATAGAACAACCTGAATTAGATACACCCATGCCAACAAAGCCAAGCTCAGATCCATCCACACATATGTCCCCACTCCTATCCACTCTAAAACCAGTCATCCTTCGAATTCCATCTCCTTTGAAAAGCCTACCTCAGATCTACAACTCAATACCGACCTTGTTCAGTACAAAGCCCTATGGTCCGATACGATTATGGACATTGATGATACTCAGGTAGAACCTTCTCAGCCACTTACCCACCAGGAAGGAGGCAGTCAACAAAGCTTAATGGAAGAAGAACCATAAGCTTTGATCTTGGGGAAATAGACATTTTCAGTCTAGAGAAAGCTTGCAAAAGGAAAGAGTTTGATACAATACTGGAAAATCTGGAAGTAGTGCTCACATGAGTGCATCAGCATAATACTCTGCGCATACAACAAGGAGGCCGATGGGATGGGAAACATATCATTAAAGAGGGGAAGAAAAGGGGCAGAAAGACAGATCTACAACATACCATTTTAATTGGGGAAATGCTAGTGGAGTCGGGCAGGTGCTCCAAGTTGACCAAATATTATCGATCCTTACCTACCAATCAACCATGAAGCTAATCTCATGGAATGTAAGAGGACTTAACGGTCTCAGGAAGTACAGGATGTTGAAGAACATGTTTCAGCAAAAACAACCATACATTATATTCATGCAAGAAACAAAATGCAACACCAACACTTTAGAATCCATATTATCGAAAGCTTGGGCAGGATGTCAAATAGTAATAGTAGACACAATAGGTTCCTTTGGAGGGTTAGCTATAGCATGGAATACTCAACATATTTCCTTAACAAATTTCCATGCTTCGCATTACTTCATACATGCAATGTTCCACCTGATCGGCACCAACATACATGGACATTTAACCAATGTTTACTTCCCACTGGAAAGTACACAAAAACTTAAGCAATTAGAAACATTGGAGATTCTTAATGCTCCTAGAACTCATCCACTTTGGATAATAGGAGGAGACTTCAATATGTTCACACGACTGGAGGAAAAATTCGGGGGTAGAAGAAAGTTGGAAAAAGAAAGCAATGACTTCAAAGACTACATTCAACACAATAGACTAATAGACTTACCTTTTGATAACGACATATTTACCTGGAACAAAAAAAGAGCTGGCACTTAACAAATAGCATCCAGGTTGGATAGATTTCTAATTTCAGACAATTTCATCCATCTTGGTGGCGAAATATGTGCCTCTATCCTACCCCTAGCTAGCTCGAATCATTGGCCCATCTCTTTGCAATGGAAAAATCCTAGAAACTCAAACAAAAGACCTTTCAAGTTTGAAGCTTTCTGGCTTACTCACCCTGAGTTCAATACAGTGGTCAAAATAGCATGGGAAAGTTTCATTCCCAATAGGGGCTCTCTCATGTACCAATTCCAGCAAAGACTGAAGCATATCAAAAAACAAATCAAAACCTGGAACTACACCATTTTTGGCAACATCCTTCAAGAGAAAAATGTTCTTGAGCAGAGCATTGTAGAGCTTCATTAGAAGATCATCCTAGAAGGCAGAATAGAGGAGCATGCCAGACAGGAACAAATACTACTAACACAACTAGATGAAAGAGGCAGACAAGAGGAACTTCTCTGGAGACAGAAGTCAAGAATCAGATGGTTAAAAGAAGGGGAACGGAATACCAAGTTTTTTCATTGTACAACTATACAAAGAAGAATGAAAAATACAATCTCTCACATTCAAAACTCACAGGGAAACGAAATGGAGAAACAGGAAGACCTAGAGAAAAATCTCATAAATCACTTCAAAACTGTTCATCAAGAGCAGCCCACAGAGAGACAACGTGCAACCAATGAGATACTTAAGCATATTCCTAAACTCATCATAGAGGAGCATAATCAATTATTGTTAAGACCAGTCACCATCATGGAGGTCGAAGAGGCTTCAGATCAAATGAAGGCTGGGAAAGCGTTGGGACCTGATGGCTTCGCGTCCAAATTTTACCATCACTTTTGGGATCTAATCAAAGTAGATGTCTGGAATGTGGTAGAAGAATCAAGAGCCATGCATTGGTTACTCCCTTCACTCAATGCAACTTTCATCGCCCTTATTCCCAAGGTTGCGCAACCAAGAACTTTGGAGAAGTTCAGGCCTATTGCCCTCTGCAATGTCATCTACAAAATTATCTCGAAAGTCGTAGCCAATCACCTCAAAATGATCCTCCCTCTTCTCATATCACCAGAGCAATCTGGGTATGTAGAAGGTCGCCAAATTCTGGATGGTATTATCCTTACTCATGAAACCATCGATTCTCTCAAGAAAAACAAACATGCAGATATGCTGTCGAAAATTGACCTTTCCAAAGCCTTTGATAAACTCAGCTGGACATACATAAAACATATGCTAATGGCCTTTGGATTCAGCCTAACTTGGGTTAGATGGATAATGACCCTTGTTTCCTCCCCACTATGCTCTGTTCTTGTCAATGGAATCCCCTCTAAACCGTACCACCCGTAAAGAGGAATTTTTCAAGGGGACCCTTTGTCCCCCTTTCTTTTTATCATTATGGTTGAGGGTCTACGTCATCTCATAAAGCATACTGTTCGTTCCCATGACCTTAGAGGACTCTCTGTCCATGGTTCCCCTACTATCACACATCAACAATTTGTTGATGACAATATGCTCTTTGGTCATCCTTCTGTAAATGAGGCCAGAACCTTTAAAGCACTTTTAGACACATTCTCAGAAGCTTCTGGCACCACCATAAACATGACCAAATTTCAAATTTTTTTCTTCAATACTCCTATTCCCACCTAAATTATCATTGTTCAAATCATTGGATTCTCTTAAGCCAAGCTTCCTTCTTAGTATTTAGGCGCCCCTCTCATAGATTCAGCCTTAAAGTATGCTTCCTGGCATCAACTCATAGAGAAAATGGAAATTCGTCTCCAGTCTTGGACTTATAGAACTCTCAACATGCCAAGTAGATTAGTCTTGATCAAAGTAGTCCTAAAATCTACGCCCCTATATTTGTTCTCAGTAATCACTGCACCGAAATGGGTGCTGAAGAGAATTAGGAATCTGCAACGCAATTTCTTATGGGGCTCTACAGGACAAAACAGAAAATGGGCTTTAGTCAAATGGGAAAAAGTTTGCAAGCCTAAAAATCAGGGGGGTCTAGGCCTACATGATCCACAACACAACAATATTTTGATGGGAGCACGGATTTGGTGGAAATGGGTTTCCTTCCCACAAAAGCCATGGACACAATTATGGAATGCAAAGTATGCAAATAATCGACCACAACAAGAACTAATTAGGATAGCTACCACACCTAGAGGGTCCTTAATTTGGAATGCAACCAAGCAACACAGAGAGATTATCCATCAGCATAGCTTCTGGGAGATAAGGGACGGGAGGACAACCCGTTTTTGGACGGATTCTTGGCAACAAAGACCCAAAATTGTAGCACTCTTACCAGGCACAAATCATAATGGAAATGAAATTAACCAGGAGAAAAATGTAGCACATTACTGGACTCTAAGCACTATACAGGGATTCAGGCAATGGAAACCGATGGGGAAAATAGCATGCAAGAAACAGAAGCTTATAGCATGGAACTACACAAAGAGCTTACCAGCAGGAAAATCAAAGTCAATATAGGTAGTGATGTTCTAAGATGGGGTTATACACCGAAAGGAACATATACCACCAAAGAAGCTTACCATATAATGTTCCAAACTCAAGAACCAATTGATCCTACTTGGAATCGTATATGGACTAGTAGAATCTAGCCCAAAGTCTCCACTTTCATCTGGCTACTGTATCATCAAAGAATTATCACATGGGACAACTTAATCAAAAGAGTATTTAATGGTCCTTCTTATTGTCCCAACTGTTAAAACAATGAAGAAACCATTAGCACCTCATGGACTCCTACCACATGGCCAACTAACTCTGGGAAAAGCTCACTTTTAGATGCCAGAGACTCTGCAAACTTCTTGGGGATATAAGAAGCACTATTAGCAACTGGACCCCAAAGCCCTATAACAGCAAAGTTCTCAACAAGTTATGGACTATCTTGCCATGTCTCCTTCTTTGGACAATCTGGAAGGAAATAAATAAACGAATTTTCAAAAATCACAAAACTTCCTTAGAAATCATATGGAATAACCTATGTCAGAACATCAAGGAAACTCTTGCTTTGCATCAATGGACAACTAAGGACTTTTCGACACAACCTCAAGAATTAAGCATATGGGCTAATTGGAACATATAGCTCCCACAAGCACAATTGAACTCCAACATACCCCACATTGCAACCAGGCAGCTTTCACATTGGTTACACCCCCCAAAAAGAGTGATTAAGTTAAATTTCGATGGTGCCTCCAAGGGAAACCCAGACAAAGCACGATACGGAGGCATATTCAGGAATCATGAGGGTCAACCCCTACTACTGTATTTTGGATCCATAGGATGGGACATGAACAACTTTGCAGAATTGGAAGGATTGTGGCAAGGTATGAAGCTAGCTGATCAACACAATTTTTATCCCATCCTTATAGAAGGGGACACTCAAATCCTTCTCAATATGGCCACTCTAATTCAACAAGGAAGCACGGCTTCACGAATTGCCAAAAGCTGGAGATTATTGGCTAGGCTTGAAACAATAGAGAAATGGATAAAAGACAGGAGAGCAATAACTTTTATTCATGTCAAAAGGGACAGTAACAAAGTTGTTGTTCTCCTAGGAAACATTGGGTTCGATCACGACCAGATCCTACATTACGGCCTTCTCAACATCATCGATGATCACAATCAACTGCAAATTTGCACTGACTTGGTGCATAAGGAAGCTCAACCCCCGGATGCAGGTAGTAATTAAGGGAATTAAGGTGATGAGACGGGGCAACGGCGGGCGAGACAGCCACTTGGCCCTCTACAACCATTCCAAGACAAACATGAATAATCCTCACGACACCTTGCTGGTGGCATTTAATGCCTGCTCTTGCTGAGGCAAAAACATCACCTGCATAACCATGGAACCGGTGAATAACCTGATAATTCTTCCCCTCTTTCCCTATGCTTTCCCTCCACAGGCAGGAGAGCCGACTGAGCGAACCAGCACAGGATGCAGATGCTGGCTTGTGTGCTATCTAGACTTGGGTAATAGCTTCCACCATCCCCATACTAACCTTTGCAATTTGGCTCCTGCCCCTTAGCACTTTGTAACCTCTACTCAATATTCCTCTACCAACTCTTCTTTCGCCCCCCTGACTCTACAACTGTGCCTACCTCCACAATGGTCCGCCACCGTATGCGCAGCTGTTGCGGTGACACACGTGGTGGTAGCTCTCGCTCCCCTGCTTTACACAGCCATAATTCGGCTTCCCCTACCTCCTCAGCTGAAAATTCCCACCAGTACAGTGGCGCAGGTCATTATTCGAACACCAGAAGTGGTAGAGGCAGAGCTTGCCTCGACTACTCTAGATGCGATGAGGCGGCAATACACACTACTACCTTTTCTATACCTCCGCATCAGGTCCCCCACATGACACAGTTCCAGTTCTGTAGATTTATGAATTGCCCAGTTATAGTTGCCACCATCTCCATCTGCATTTCTAAAGAGCCTAAGTAGCAAATTCCCATGAGTACTTCCATGGAGGAGACAAACAGAGCAAGCCCAGCTGGCACAGAGATAACAATGACGAGCTAGATGGTAATGGAGGTCAGAATAGAAGACATGGAAAAGCCATTGCTGGCAGCTCGCATGATGATTTAGGTGTTCCAAGTGACACGCGGGCAGTGGAAAGCCGCGCCCACAGGATGAAGCTGGAAGCATGGAGGGAGGACATCAGGCAGTGGGACGTGACGAGGCAGACAACTCGAATGACTAGGCGTGTCCTATCGTGGAGGAACCCACTTCAGATGACCTAGCAACGCGCATCACACCTGACAGGTGGCATTTCATTTAGTTGTAGGTTTATTTTCTGTCTTGCTTATGTGTCCTCAGGGTAATCTGCTAGTTGGTTGTTCTAGTCAGGACAAACTATTGTTTTTATGGGTGGTTTTGCTAGTTTTTAGGGTGGTTTTGTTGTTGGTTGTTAGGTTGGTCTATTCAGGAAAACTATGGGTTAAATTTGGATGTTTATTGGACTGTTTACTTTTGGACTGGTTTTCCCTTTGTAGAGGCAGTCTTGGACAATTTTCATGGTTGTGTGCTGATTAAGGCTGAGACCCTTGACAACCCAGATACTATGTAACTTTTTTGTATTATATCAATAGATTAACCTTATTTAGAAAAAAAAAAACAATGATTTTTAGACCTTATGATGGATTTTGACTAGTGATAGCAATAAATTGGGGATGCTTTCTAGAATAGTTTTCTTGGTGTTATTTTATTCTATATTCACCCTATGTCATGAAGATTTCATATGCTTGGTAGGGCATGCCATCTATTCTTGTTGTATCTAATAAAGGATGAAAAATTAATCCAAGATGTCCATAATGATATCGTGGTACTTATGTTCATAAAATTACACCAATTCAAGATATAGGGCAAGGGAAGTGGATCCCTATGTCTAAAAACACATTTGAACATAATATCATGAAAAATACAGTGGATATTGATAATGATTAGCTTAAGATGAATCTTCACATTGTTTTATCATGGTGGATTGATGTTTCCAAATATTCTGTAGGCAATGATTTCTAAGTCTATATTGCTTGTTGTTAATGATGCACCATAGATTTCATTATTTAGCTAAACTGGAACAATATGGTAATTTACCGTACAAAGTTTCTTGATCAAAGGCCACATCTTCAAAGGTTGGTAGAATTTATAGTAGACACAATTGCAATAAATGCAGCTCATGCAACTCCCGTGAAGTGTGTTCCAAAATTTATAGAAGATGCACTTAATAAATTGGAAATTGTAGTCATGGGTAAGATCCCCAACCTCTGTGATCTACAGATCTTTGAAAACTTTGAAAATAGGCTCAATGCAAGCAATTTTGATGTAGCAACTGAACATGTAAGACTTTGATTTTTTCTAATGGAGAACTGAGGTCGTATTTTCACAAATTGAACATTGGCATGTTTCTCACTAATCTTAGTAATTACTTTGAGATAAGTAGTACTACTATTTAGAGGGTTCTGCTGGCTACTGTTGAATATGAAAAAAGCACTCTGCTGATACAAAAGTTGAAGCTTTGTCTTCCTTAGATTCTCCCAATGAATCTTCATATGTTTTTAAGTATTGTTATAGGTATTTTGTAGTTCCTTAATTTTCCTTTCGATTAGCTTATGGGCTATCTCTAGCTTATGGGAACTAATTTTGTTAGTACTTAGGAATTGAGATACTCTTATGTATTTGAACATGATCTTTTATGGAAATTAATCATATTGAATAGTTTTGAACCTTCACCTTGTAAATGAGTATGCTTTCATTTTTCTATACTCAGCCCCTCTTGTATAATTCTGGGAATTTATTTATTGTTGACATCATCAGGAATTACTTCTGAGGCAACTACTATTTCAGTTAGTAAAAGAACACTTGCTAGTATTTATAGTGAGATGAAAAGCATATTACTAGAGCAGTTGATCAATGGTGAAGGAAAATACAAAAACAAATTATTAGGTGTTAGAAGGGGTAAAGTAGAAGGTAGCCACTAAAATATCATATGTTCAACCATTTCAAGTTCCATTGTTTGACTTCTTGATACATTCATATTGTAGCGAACTTAAAAGATAAGGAGGTAACTCTTGGTTCCTCTACTAGCATCTCTTGTGCAAAAAACTACTGCACAAATGCAAGGGGGTAGATGATTCTTAGTCCAGTACAAACATAGATGGGTACTAAGCGACAAATTTATTTTCTAGCTTTTAGGATGGAAGGAAATACATGAATAAGAATTGATGACAAGTCTTTTAATGATTAGAATATTGTGGTCTTTTACCATCAAGTTTCACATTACTTCTTACATGGAACTCTTTCGAATGAAAAAAGGAATTTGTTCCAGTTTCACTTGGCATCTATATGTCTTCTAATTGAAATCACCTTAACAAAATTATACAAGTAAGTGTCTGTAGGAGCCTTTGATGCAATTTTATTTAAAATTAAAAGAAAGAAAAAGTAGTTGCATCTTGTTGTATGAAGCACAATTTGACCAACTTAGGATTGAAATTTGCTTAGTTTGTTGTTCTTAGGTAGGGCCTCGTTCTTAGGTATATTGTCTTGTTAATACACCAATATCCCTTGTCATTGTTGGTTCCTCTAAATTTGTATATTTCTCCATTACTTCTCATTTTACAGATCAATGCCATAGATAGCATTAATTAAAGTGTCCTACTTGGACTTGAATCGGTGGAGCTTGAGGTCTCTGAAGGACAATACTCTCCTAAAGGTTTTTTTATCAGTTTCACAAGCTAGTGATTCCTCATTGTGATCAATGATCTTGCAATGTTTGATATGATATGTTGACATCTTGTAATCGATCAATGTCCAATTTTTTTTTGGAACATTGGTTGGTTCCATTACTATAGCAAGATAATTTTCACATGATAAGTTTGTTGGAATAGAAAAGGGTGTTGATGAAATTTGCAAACCATATAATTCTAGAAGGATATGACTTGTATTGAAATTTTGGTCCCAAGGGTTTTTGAAACCCTAGAACAAGACCTAGAAAGCTAAAATCTACAATGTTAAAACTTAATTGTATAGGGTTACAACTTAAATTATCAAATCATATATAATGCCTTCAGCAACACTAAAATAATCCAATGATAGATAAAAAGGACACCTACTTATAAATAAATATTATTCATACTATACACATTTTGGTGAAAATCCATAAACATATTCATAGGATGTAACTTTTATTATCCTTTGATCAATGAGTTATATCTTAGAAATAGTCTCTTCCTTCTCTTCATTGTTAGATTCAAGTATTTCAGCATTCAGACTCCTTTGTTCTAAGCTTGTCTCACCATAATTTTTAGTTGTATTCACATAGATCTCCAACACGTTTCAAGGATATCATGCATTAAAATCTATATAAATAACATGACACACTGAGGATTTCATGACACACCAAGAGGTTCCATCAACTCATGACCCATTGTGGCTAGACATAGCTTGCTTCTAGAGAAAATATTAACATTTGTTTGCTAAACTTTTTGGCCTTGCACCCATCATCAATTCCATTGTTGTTTCTCTCTACTTTGCTCCCATTGGTATGTGAATTGCATCCAAAATCCAATGAAGTATCATTGCAGTTTCTCCACATAACAATGAAAAAAATATTATTTGTTTATTGTTCTCTAGTGTCTTTACATAAGCTGACTCTTCAATGCATAATTGCACCCATGATCAACATCTATGAATTGGTCCCTTTGATCTGGTTTTAGTTGAAGGGATCCTAAGACATGCCTTTCAAAGTACTTGGTGTACATATTAGTGGACATTGATGACAATGGTGATCCCATGGCCATTTCTTCATTCTATTCATACATGATTACTTGAAGGTTGAAGTATGTAGATTTGAAATATCCTTAATTATCTTGATTACTTTTTTAGCTTTGTTTTTTAGTCGATAATTTCTTATCTTGTAAGAATTGGATCAACTTTAGAAACAATTATGAAATAAATAATGAACTTGTGCAACCACAAAATACAGTGGCTCATATTTGCTATCCTGGTGGTTACTCGTGACGCCAGCTAAAGCTACATCATCAGTTTGAATGATAGTAGAGTTATCAAGGCATTATTTGAGGTATTTTAGTTGATAAAATCACCAATGTGATATTCTATCTAATTTATTACAAGTACATAAATCAGTCCCAAATATTTTTTTCAAAGATGGCATTATAAAACCAATTTGACTTGAGAATATTTTCCAAAAATTTACATTGTTTCACCTAGATCTAAATAAGTCATCCATTTGGTCCAAATGACATCATTTTTTGTGATACCTAATTCACTATGATTAAATATATGAAACATGAAATGGTATGGATTTTCAAAATACTTGTGTTTCATAGCATACAAGCACACAAACTATTGATTTCAAGAAAATTTGTCATTTTTTTTTTATTTTGTGAAAGTTGCATGTTTAATTTGATGTAGAATCTCAAAATATATTTTGTTATTTTTTCTAATTAAGATATGTAGCATCTTAATGCTTCCAATTCCCCCCTAATGGCATAATAAATGGGTCAATAGAGAAAAAATGAAAAATACAAGGATAACATCTCTATTCAATGTTGCTCTGAGATCAATATATAAAATGTTTTCATTTAAAATGACCGAGGTGGATATTGGTGTCCACCTGCCTATTACACTTGGACCCCCACCATCGTTTCTTTTAGTTTTTCAGTTTCCTTATTTGTAGCACAATTTACTATTTTTGGCAGTTTTTCGGGTCCTTAACTTCTGGAACCAATTTGAGGCCCTAAACGACGTTTTTTTGGGAAAACTGCGACCAACATGAGTCATAAACGAATTTTGGTCATTCAAAAGTTGTAGTCCTTAGATAGATCTTTATAGCAAGGTATTGTGCACGTCAAACATAGATCGTATGCCAAAGTTATGACCCCGGGAAGTTCATGCACCAATTTACCCAAACAAGGCCCATAGTTTGGCGCTTCATCTCCTATGGTTAGGTTTTTTGATGTTTAGAGTTTTCCATTGTTTCTCAATAATAAATAAGCCTTTGAGCCTCATTGTAACATAGTTCAGAGGCATGTAGCCACCAAATCTCTTCTCAGAGATAAGCTACCATCGCTCAAGCTAGTCTTATCTCCATTCTGTTTGTAAGCATATTTTGATATTTGATATTAATGGAATGAAGTGTTATTTATATTCCATATTTGTATTTATGGATATGTTGATAATTTTTTGCATAATTGTTTAAATCTGGATGAGTGGTATCAGAGCAGTCTGCACTTTCTCTGTTTTTCTTTGCATGTCCCCAATGAGTTCAGGATATAAGGAGCTAGGGATCGATCTGGTTGAACCTTTGAAAGATCAGGCTCACAAACCTCGATGGCCTCTGATGGTGGAAGAAAAGAAAGACGAAGGGGCAGGCGATCCTATCAAAATATTTCTCGAAGAAGCCCTCGAGTGACAAGGAACGTGATGATGGACAACTTTGCCCAGATCCTTCAACAGTTGCACACTGATGGTGCATCCTCATCCAGTAGCCACTCTAGAGGCTCCACTCCTTTTAAGGTACCAGTAAATTTTAACATTCCCATATTTGAGGGCCAAATAGATGTTGACGTTGTAGATAAATGGTTAAATATGCTAGAAGGATATTTTTTTGTTCATGATTTTTCCAGCCAAGGAAACATTAATTTTTTTGTTCTCAAAGCCATCCCCCACGTCAAGGACTGTTGGGAAACCTACTATGAGAAAAAGGATGAAAGTATGACCTCACTTTTTTTAGCCACACCCACCTAGAATTCATTCCGAGATGCCATCAAGGAGTAGTACTACCCTGTCGGGAGCTATGAGGATAAGTACATAAAGTGGACAATGTTGCGGCAAGGAAGGGACCAAGATGTGTTGGAGTTTACCAATGTTTTTCATACCCTTCGCATGAAGTTGGGTATCAAGGATTTTGAGAAACATTTGGTACTTATGTACTGCGACTACCTACACAGGTACATCCAGGAGGAGCTAGGGTTCCTGGACATCTCCTCGCTCAGCACGATGTACCGATACGCCATCAAGATCAAGAAAAAGTTTAAACTAAAGAAGTGATACTTTGGATTTGTGAATCCGAAGAAAGAGAAAGGTTCCCCCAAACTGTAGAACATAGGATAAAGCTAAGGCGGGGTGGCTCAAGACAACCCACCAAAGCCGCAAGCAAAGAACAACACCGCCAGGCTCAAGAAGGACACGGGAAAGTGGTGTGAGTTCCATAAGAGCTCCGCTCACAACAAAAGTGAGTGTTGGGCCAAGCAGTCATTGGTGGCCTTGTTGAAGGCTTCAAAATCATATGAATGTTCCAAATCTGAGTCAAAAACCAACAAGGAGAATGACAAAGGGAAGTAGATTATTGATGTAGAGCCCAACACCACCATTTCCACCACGAAGATCCAGAAGTATGAACGCGAAAATCCAGAGGACGAGGAGCGCCTCTTCCACTCCCAAATGTGGGTAAAGGGTTCCCCACCATAGTTCATTGTTGACAGCGGGAACCAAAAGAACCTCATTTTGGCAGAGGTCATGAAGTAGCCGGGCTTACCGACCACAACACACCCACAACCGTACACCATCGGGTGGTTTCACCAAGGATAGTATCTTTGCATGATCCAAAAATGTCACCTTCCATACAACATTAAGCCCTTCATGGATGAGGTATTATGTGGCGTTGCTCCCCTTGATGTTTGTGATGTATTATTAGGCCAACCATACTTGTGGAAGCTACATGTTGTGTATGAGTCAAGGCCTCATGTTGTTATTGTTACTTTGGGAAATAAGTTGTACAGGATACTGGAGGTAACACCGCTTACCACCATCTCTTTGGTTACTGCAAAAGAATGCAGTAAGCTCATTTCCAAAATTGGGAAATTTGTTTTTCTAATGATATGCCCTCAGGGAGAGAAGAAGACGGTGGCCAAGACTTGCAGACAGGGACCCTCCACACGACAACAATAGATGGAAAACATCATGGAAGAATACGAGGACAACTTCACCTCCCTTGCAAGGGTGCCTCTGCACTGTCAGGTCAAGTACTCGATTGATCTAACCCTAGGTGCGCCATTTACCAATGGACCAATCTATCGAAAAACTATTCTAAAGAATGATTAAATCAAGAGGTAGATTCAGGAGCTTTTGTAGAAAGGTCACATCTGGCTGAGTTCATTGCCACGTGGGAGCCCGATCATGTTGGTACAGAAGAAGGAGGGGACTTGGAGACTCTGTATTGACTATCGAGCCTGAACAAGATCACTCTTTGGAATAGGTACCCAATCCCACACATTGATGGCCTTCTGGACCAACTTAAGGGGGAAAAATATTTCAGCAAGGTCAACTTGAAGTCCGAATATCACCAGGTACTAATCAAACCCTCTGATCTATGGAAGACTTCCTTCAAATCCAAGGAGGGCATTTTCAAATGGTTGGTTATGCATTTCAGGTTGACGAATGCTCCTGCAACCTTCATGAGGCTGATGGATGAAATCTTGTAGCCATTCACTAACTCATTTGTAGTGGCATACTTGGATTACATCCTGATCTTGAACCAGAGTTGGGAAGAGCACCTCCACCAAATTCGACAAGTTATCCAAACACTGCGGCAACACAAGTTGTGTGCTAATTTCGAGAAATGCACTTTTGGCATGATGCAGGTTCAGTATCAAGGATACATTATTGATAAATGGGGGTGCATGTGGATCCAACCAATATCCAATTCATTCGTGACTGGACAACCCCAACCACTCTAACATAGCTCTACAACTTTTTGGGGCTTGCAAATTTCTACTGTAGGTTCGCGTTGGGATTCTCTCATATCACTCGGCCCTTCAGTCAAGTCACCAATGGAGGAGCGATAAAAAAATTCTTTTGGTCTGAATCTCAACAGAAGGAATCCGTAGAGTTGAAACATCGCCTCTGTTGTACACTAGTTCTCAATTTACTAGACTTGCAACAACCATTTGAGATCGAGACAGATGCCTCTGACTATGCTATTGGGGTAGTCCTTACTCAATAAGGGCATCCAATGACATATCATAGTGAGACATTTTCAGACACAGTCTAAAAGTATCCCACTTATGACAAAGAGATGTATTCCATTGTGTAGACCTATTAACAATGGAATCATTACGTTTTTGTAAAGGAAACAATCATCCACACAGACCACCGACCCCTACAGTTCATACAAATGCAAGGGAAGTTGCATAATGATCACCATCAAAATTGGTCCACATACCTGCAACAGTTCCATTTGAATATCAAGTATAAGAAGGGCATCACCAATAATGTTTCAAACTACCTGAACTAATGACCAATCATGGCGTTAACCACCATGCTCAACTCTTGTGGGAACGAGACTTCTGATTGGCCACTTCTCTAGAAAAGTGACCCAGAATTCAGCCACACATACCAAACACTCATGAAGGGTCATCACATTCCATATTTTCACCTCCAGGATGCCTTGCTATGCCACCTGGGACACCTTTGTGTTCCTTCAAAAAGAGCGAGCCAAGATGATTTGGGAAGTGCACTACAGTTGGGCCACTGGGCATTTCGGGGTTGCGAAATGGTGGTAGTATTACAAAAGTATTTCTATTGGCCAAATCTTTGATAGTATGTTAGGAAGTACATCAGATCCTGCACTACCTGCATCATTGCCAAACCGACCATCAAGAAGCAAGGCCTCTATATTTGGCTACCTACCCCTAGTCGATCTTGGGAATCCATCTCCATGGATTACATGTCGAGACTTCCTTCTACTAAGCATGGAAATGACTGTGTTTTTTTGGTTGTTGATAAATTCTCGAAGATGACCATTATGGCGGCCTGGAAGAAGAATATCACAGCAGAAGCCACTTCTAAACTCTCCTTTGAATGAGTGTGGGTACACTTTTGGATCCCATAGTCTATCATGTCATATCGAGACAATAGGTTCCTCAGTACATTTTGGTCCAATCTCCGATCGATGCTAGACACCAAGCTCACTAAGTCCACAACTTTCCATCCCCAAAATGATGGAGAGACAGAGGTTGTCAATAGGATGATCATACACATTTGTTGCATGTACAACTCAATGCATCCACACACATGGGATGCCATCCTCCCCTATGTCCATCACAGCTATAACCGGGCTCTCCATAGCTCGAATGGCCACATCCCTTTTCAGATGGGCTTGGGATTCCAGCCACCATGTCCCATTGATGCGGCCATACCATTTGTAGCTACTCAGGTAGATTCGGATCATGTCCAGTCGGAAGATGATAAGGAAAACATCTACATTAAGCACACACAACATATCCACCAATAGGTCCATGACATTATGGAGAAATAAAATTCCAAGTACAAGAAGCAACATGATCAACATCGGGTGCCACACAAGTTTTAAGTGGGTGACAAAGTCTGGTTTCATTTGTAGAAGGAACACCTTACTGGAGCCTATCAAAAACTCAAATCACTCTGATATGGTCCTTACACCATTACCAAGGCTGTGGGAGACAATTCATTTGAGCGCAGCATTCCCCCATTCCTTGGCATGCACCTAGTGTTCAATGTGGACCACCTTTGACCATACTTCCCACTATTTCTAGACACATCCAAACATTGCAGAACAAATCACACCTACAAAGTTAAGTCCAGATTGCATGGAACAAGCCGCAACTAATCGAATCATGGACATGTATATCAAGAACAGTTAGAAGCAAAGGATCCAACTATATCGAGTTGTCAAAGCAAGTCAACTCCTTCACCAAATCAAGTGGCTCACTAGGGACCAAGTTTAGGAGAAGTTTCCTCATCTCATGGAGGAAATCAATGCAATGGGGACCATTGCTTCCTATGGGCGGGGGGGGGGGTTGGATGAGTAATGATCTAGGTGATATGGTGAAACCCACCTATCCACTTAGACCCCCACCATTATTTCTTCAGTTTCAGTTTCCCTTATTTGTATGCACAATTTAGTATTTTGGCAGTTTTTCAGGTCCTAAACTCCGGAGTACGATTTGAGGCCCTAAACTTGTGTTTTTTTTTTTTTTTTTTTTTTTTTTTTTTTTTTTTTTTTTTGCAGAAAAATGTGGCCAACATGGAAACTACATTGATGTTGGTCATTTAAAAGTCGTAGTCCTCGAATAGATCTTTCTAATGAGCTATTGTGTGTGTGAAATGGAGATTGTATGCCAAATTTATGACCCCGAGAAGTTGATGTACCAATTTACCCAAACGGGGCCCATAGTTTGGCACTTCATCTCCTAGGGTTATGTTTTCCGATGTTTAGGATTTTCCATTATTTCTTAGTAATAAATAAGCCTTTGAGCCTCATTGTAACATAGTTCAGAGGCATGTAGCCGCCACATCTCTTCTCAAAGATAAACTACCATCGCCCGAGCTAGTCTTATTTCCATTCTGTTTGTGAGCATATTTCAGTATTTGCTATTAATTAAATGAAGTGTTATCTATGTTGCATATTTGTATTTATGGTTATATCTGTAATTTTTTGCGTTCTTTTTTTAAATCCGGATCATTAACTTTGCAAGTGAGCACGGTAATTTGGGATTATTGTGATCCATTTTAGTATTCATACAAGGATATGCATATCAGTGTTGTCTGTGCTCATTTATGGATGATTGTGATCCATTTTAGTATGGAAATTGCATACAAGGATATGGGTATTGATGTGGTATATTACGTAGTTATGACACTAGTAAATGTTAATTTCATAGTTTATTTCTAGTAATTTAACCTGAAGTGTAATCATGTTTTACCCAAATATGTTCATCAAATGGTTTTGTCATCATCAGCTACAGTTTATGGACAACCCAAGGTGATTCCTTGTGTAGAAGACATCCAAATTGCTACAATGAATCCATATGGATGCACCAAAGTCTTCTATTCAACTTGATGTGCACATCAATAGTTATATCTCCATATGGTGTGTTTTAGTTGTTGAGTGACGTTGCTATTTTAATAACTACTAATTTTTTCTGAATAAATTCTTGCATCTTTTTCTATTAAAATATTTTCCTTATTAGTTGCCAGCTAGACCATGTAGCTACATAAATTAATGCCTTTTCCATCTGTTTCTTCAACTCTTCTTGAAGAGATGGCGTTTGATATTTATAAGGGAAATCTAGAGCAGAGAATGATTTCACTGAGCTACGTCAACCTAGTTGGAGCTCACCCAAGTAACCAGATTGGTGAAGATCTTAAGGGAATTCCAAATAACCTCATGCCTTTCATCCAACAAGTGGTTGTGGGTAGGCAACCAATGTTGAGAATGGATGGTAATCAATACCCAATGAAGGATGGCAAAAATGGTAGGATAGAATACTATCTTCAATATTTTATGCTATTATAATGTTTTCTAGAGATGCCAATTTGTTTTTTTAGAAAAGATAGAAATTTGTGGTTTTGGATCTATGCATGAACTTACTAGCAGCATAAGACCTTTCCCAAAATGTCATATGAGTATGCAGTAGAGTCAGTCTCTTAGGAGAATTTATGAGACTATTATAGATTAGAACATATTGATTTCGAATTGCAATACTTGCTACTTACTGAACATTGATACTTGGACAACTTTAAGAGACCATTTTATATGTCATAGATATTTGAACCTATTTCTTTTGAAGCTTGCATATTTGTTTGACTCTTGACAACTTTATTTGTTATGTTTCTTTAACTCCTCACCCATTTATATTTGTATGCATTTTAGATTTTCTATTTGCAACTATTTAGTTTCTTTCTATTGTACTTACAATGCTATTAGGTTCGATACTAATCCATGTGGTAGACTTGGTTGAGGGTCATTTGTGCTCTAGAAGCTATTTAATGTAAGTGACATAGGTAAATTTCCCCCGAGTTTCATGATTGATATTTTTTTCCATAAATTTAGATCACATGATAAGGAGATCTCAAAACTGTTTTGGGTGACAATCTATATTTTCTATGTCAGAAAAAAGGCTTGTGTGTATTTTGTGTATCTATTCCTTCATTTTCTTGATATAGTCCTTAAATTTAGTTGTTCGATATGAAAAACTCATTGATATTTTGACATTTGAATATGTTAAGGGTCTTAACTTAAGAAGAAATTATGCCTATATTTCACATTTTCAGTATTAATAAATGCCCTTTTATGTTAGAAGTACATATTAGTATTGTCAATGATGTAGAAATTCCCACCTGTAGATCACTTGATAATACAATAGACTAAAGCAAAATACTTGATCTATTTCTACAACCAATTTAGCGGAAGCTTAATCAAACATGAGTAACATCAATAAGAATTCATATAACTAATATAGAGAAATCAATCACGCATAATAGAGAAGATATAACCAGGGGAAAGCCTCAGCCTAAAACCCCAACTCTTTATTATCATTCAAGTGGAAATATAGCTAGTATGACAAAAAGAATCAGCTCAAAAGCTATCCTGCTCTCTCTGCAATGCTTCTCTTGCTCATAGACAGTCAAACGACTCTCCCAAATGTCCTGACCTTCCCTCCAAGCCTCCTATTTCTTTGCGCAAATTTGATTGGGGTCTAGTGCAGCCACTTGTGTGAATTGGCCTCTTCACACTCTCACTAACCTCTGATCCAACTACACAGTCTTGAAGGAGATAAATCCTTCTCCATGGATGAGCTTCCTTTATAGAAAAAATCTATCCAAGTGATAGTACACCTTCCATCCTCTGATCTCAACTGGGCCTCTATCTAAATTGACATGCATGAGTTATTCATGAGAGAATATTTAGTTATCTAAAGTGCAACAATTATATGCGAGCATGCATTAACTAACTGAACTCATATTAATTTAAACAAACTATTTAAATCAATCTAACTGGACTTGACTCAGTTAACTGACCCAACTAATTACAACTCAAATTAGAACTCATCCTTATCTCTTTAACTAATGGATAAATTCCTCAATTAATAGAGAAAT
>APFE030724001.1:128492-166819 GCA_000404065.3 Pinus taeda
GATGTTGGATTAATAAGAGATAAATCGTTATCGCTTGAAGCTCATGAGTAGAACTAGTTATAAATGGTACTTCTATCTCTTAATTGTTTCTATCTTTTGTGTTAAAGCGATATTTAAGTTCAGTTGTTTATATGTTAATGCTTGAATGCCTGAGTTATCATTTGGCACTTTTGTACGGTGATAGCTATTTATTTGTGCTTTATATATGAGTAGCTTACTATGTGATATGTTTTTCACAACTGTTTCACCTAACTTTTTATGTGAAGTGGTTTATCTATATTGAATTCTTTTCTTATAACAGTTGAATTATCTTTATTACCGATTGTTATTTGAAATCATTTTAGTTCGCACAGAAGAAAGATTACATCCCGGGTTAGTATAGACTCAGAAGTTTCTTTTTTATTAGAATACAATTGCATGTCATTAGATTAAAGTTAGAATTAGAGCATCTTAACTAGGAACTGTTAAACCAGAAACATCAATCTTTCTCACACACACACTTGAATTAGGAAACTAGTCCCATATCCCCAGTCGGACCCACTATACCAAACGGAAAAGGAGCTGCCAACCAAGGTCCGGACCGAGCAGGTATCCCCCTTATTGTTGACCTGATTTTCGGGGCTTCAACATATTTGGCACTAGAAGGAGGGCCAGAACTATGAATATCAAGTAAGTCCAAATCAAAATACCATTCTGAGAGTAAATCGCCCTCACCATCTCCCCCGACTTATCCATTGCATTTAGAATCTTCAAATCCATAGTCAGAAGTCGTAGGATCAACAGCCGCTGCTACAAACCCTGACATTTCAGAACAATCTACTATTGAACCTCCTGAAGTTGAATCTTTGATTCACAAACTTCAAGGATTTTCTATATCTCCTCTAAGATTTGATAAATCTCAACGTAGCGTGACTTCACAATATAACCCTGCTCATCCTTTGACCAGATTAAAGAGAAAAAAGTTTGGTGTTCAGCCAATTGAGTCACCTCTACCCACTAGGAAAAGAGCAAGGAAATCACCTAAAGAGTCCGATAGTGAGACTCTCTCATCATCATCATCCATCTCAAATTCCTCACCGCGAATTCAACCATCCACTCCTCCACTTCAGATCATTGTCCACCAACATACTGGTATTTCTACATCTCCTTCTCAATCATATGGAGTTATAATACCCTCATTTCCTCAACCTCAGGGATCATCTTCTGCACTTCCTTCTGTTAGTAAATCAGCGATGGCCCAATCTCCATGGAATAACCCAAGGGCAGTCTTAATGCCTGCGCCCTTGAGTCAACTGCCAGCCCATCTTGAAAAATGGCTGCCTAAGTTCAATCCTGAAGAAGGCATGCTAGCGGAAGAGCTTATTAATAACTTTATGCTATCTATAAACCTTAACGGAGTTACTAATGAAGATATTGTTGTTTGACTTTTTCCTTATACTCTTCAGGGAACAACCGGATCATGGTATTTTTCATTACCATCTGGATCTATCACTAGTTGGGATATATTCCAGGAACAATTCCTCATTAAATTTGGTGATGATAGGTATACGACGACGCTAATCAGTGACCTATCAAACCTTAGGGCCCAGTCAAAAGAACCCATCAAAGATTTCAATTCACTTTTCAATAAACTGTTAAACAAAATTCCTACTACTTCCAAGCCCAGCGAAGAAGTGAGAAGTGAATGGTATATCACCGCTTTACCATCAAACATAGAAATATTCATGGACATGGCTAATAAAACAACTTTATCCAAAAACATGAAAGAAGCAATAGCAGTAGAGAAACGTATAATAGCCCTAGAAAAGAAAACCGCGTTAGAGGAACGGAAATCAAAGAAGGTTACTTTCAAAGAAGATCCCAAGAAAAAACAATCGCAAGATCCATTCGATTTAGAAGGATTGAAAAAAGTTTTGAAGACCATGTCTAACGAGATGGTCGACATCAAAAAACAAGGGGCAAAAACTTCTTCAAAAAAGCCCTACAGAGCTTTTAAGAGAAATCCTTCAATAGATTCAAAGCCTCCCAATGCTATTACAAGTGCGGAATCCAAGGAAGAATAAGAGGAAATTTCTACTGAAGGGCAAACAGATGATGAAGAAGTTGTAGAATTACAAGGAATGTGGGATTTCATCGTCCCACAAGAAGACGATCAAGAAGCATACCCGGTTAGTACATGAAGTAGAAATCAGCTGGATCCTCCTCAAACTACCCCTAAGCCAAAGAGCGCAAGCTCGACAACGAAGGATAAAGTCGCAGCCAAGAAAAAGACACCCAAAGCGACTTAAACCAGCCCAGTCCAAACAGATTCATCTACTCCATCTAAAACGTTGATTGTTTCGGATGAAATGGAGTACAATATCCTAGAAGACATGAAAAAGACTAAGGCCAACATCACTCTTTACGAATTGAGCAAGTTAAAACACCAACAAAAGATACTTTTGAAAGAGTTACATGCTGTGCCAATTGCACCTTTGCCTGCCGCTATAATTTCTCAAGCTTCCCATGATATGGGAAGACCTCCGACTAATGTGATTAACAAGATTGATCCAAATGATGTCGCATTAATTGGAGGTAGATCGAGATCTCATACTCCCACTTTCTTCTTATGAAATATTTAATAAAAATGTGCATAATTGCTTAGTGGATTTAGGAGCTTCATCGAATATTTTGCCCAAGTCAATATGTACAAAATTGAACGTTCAACCGCAGAAGTCTGTTGTGCGTATAGTCTAGCTAGATCGATCGCAAGTTGAAGTGATTGGCGAATTAAATCAGGTTACCATAAGGCTGTCATCCAACCCAAAGGTATGTCAAGTTATCGACATTTTATTTGCTGACATTCCAGAATTTTATGGCTTAATTCTTAGCAGAGATTGGTCAGAAAAACTTATGGATACTTCGCAACTGATTGGTCGCACATGTGGCTGCCCTACAATGGTAAACCAAATCAGATAAAAGTTGAACGAGAGCAACATCAGAAATACATAGTAACGGAGCTAGAGGGAGAGGATGAACCAGTAGCATATAACAATAGTATTATTGGCAATTACTCAGTAGATTCTTTCCTAGGGAATTTTAATGCTCATACGTCACCTTATTTAGAACATTTTGTTTTATCCCAAGCCGAAATTTTTTCTCAAACAGATAGTTCTAAATGTATCAATTTTTTAGATAGTCCTGTAAATAAATCTTTATTTTGGAAATTATTTTTTGATTGTTCTAAATCTAATGAAGGAGCAGGAGCAGGATGCGTGCTAGTTAGTCCAGAAGTAGATAAAACTATGTTAACTTGCAGACTCAAATTTGATTTCACCAACAATACAACGGAATATGAGGCTTTAGTCCAAGGGTTGTACAAAGCAATTGGATTAGATGTCAAATACCTTCAAGTTTTTGGAGACTCTGAAATTGTAGTCAGACAGGTGCGTAATACTATACATTGTTTATCAGGTCATTTAAAACATTATCAATCTTTAGTTTAAGATCTGACTGAACATTTAATAGCATTTAATATTTCATCAATTCCCAGACTCCAGAATGCAAGTGCAGACCTTTTAGCTAACGTGGCTTCCAAACTTACCCCTTCAGAAGATTTTAGTCTAGATAGATTCTCAGTAGAATTAATCTTTAGACCTTCTACTCCTGATAACATCACAAAATGGAGAATATTCAACGACGATCCTGATATTGTGAGTTTTCTCACATCTGAAGGATCCTATGCCAATCAAATAATTGACGAAGACCAGCATGATCGACAATTGCAACAAGATAGCACTAACAATGCTATACCTAAGTCGGTAGTCAAATTAGAAGACCTTTATGATTTGAAAGATCGGTTTAAAAGATCTAATATTTCAAAACTCCAAAGTTCAACTTTTAACTACGAATTAGTAAATCTTGGAACTGATGCCAAATCACAGAACGTCAATCTAGGCCTTGGCTTAACTCCTGAAGAAAAATTAGCATATAGCCGTCTTTTGAGACAATACAAAAATGTTTTTGCTTGGAACTATGATGAACTTAAAACATACGACACTTCTATCATCCAACATACTATTCCAATGATGGATGATGAAAAACTAGTCCAATAGAAGTTGAGAAAAATCCATCCCAATCTAGAAAACCAGATCAAATCTGAACTCAACAAGCTATTGAAATCCAAAATAATTTTTCTCGTTCGACATTCCAAATGGGTCTCCAATATGGTTTCCTTTAGAAAGAAAAATGGAGATATTAGAATCTGTATTGACTTTCGAAATCTTAATAAATCCTGCCAAAAGGATAATTTTTCTTTACCTCCTATGGAACAAATTTTGCAGGCAGTTGCTCGGTCAGAATTAATGTCCTTCTTAGATGGATTTTCAGGATATAATCAAGTGTTGGTACATCCTGATGATCAATTAAAAACAACATTTAGAACCAAATGGGGTACCTACGCATATCAAAAAATGCCTTTTGGCCTGATTAATGCTGGTGCCACATTTCGGAGAGCCATGGACATCGCATTCAAAGGTTTAGTTAATAAGGCTGTGGTAATATATTTGGATGATATAACTGTCTATTCCAAGAAACGAAGCAACCATCTTAGAGATTTAAAACAAATCTTCCAACACTGTCTCAGGTATGGAATTTCACTTAACTCGAAAAAATCTTTTTTTTAAGAGAAGGAAAACTTCTAGGATTCATAGTGTCAAAATCTGGAATTCATATTGATACTGACAGAATCAAAGAGATTTCCGAAATATCCCTACCTCCCAACAAAAAAGCCATGCAATATTTCCTTGGTCAAATCATATTTGTAAAGAGATTTGTTCCAGATTTTTCAAGAATCGTGTCTCCTTTACAAGCAATGATAAAAAACAACTAAATCTTCAAATGGGGTCAAAATGAATATGAAGAATTCAGTCTAATCAAACAAGAAATTATTAATGCTCCATCTTTAGCAATTCCAAATTTTTCAGAGCCTTTTCTTTTATATACATTTGCCTTTGATAGATCATACACAACGATACTTACTCAAGCTAATCAAGAAAAATAAGAAGCTTCGATTGCTTTTTTCAGTTCAAATTTACAGGGGGCTGAATTAAATTATTCAGATATGGAGAAACAAGCTTATGTTGTTTTCAAAGCAATCAAATATTTCAGACCCTTTCTATTCAAAACCCATACCAAAATCATTGTATCGTTTCCAGCAGTTAGAAATCTTTTAGTGCAAAAAGATGTGGGTGAGAAAAGAGCCAATTGGGTTACTGCCTTACAAGAATATGATGTAGAAATCAAACCAGCAAGCATTGTAAAAGGTCAAGGCTTTTGCAAAATACTGGCCAGAGCATCGTTGATATCTGAAATTCCATCGACAGACATACAAGTGTATGAGGTAAGCCTAAATGATAATGAGTCATTATATATCGATATCATTTATTGTCTAAAGAATGGACATGCTCCTTCACACCTCGATCATACTAAGAAAAGAGCTCTAAGGTTGAAAGGCAAACAATATCAGCTCCTGAACAATGTTCTTTTTAGAATAAATTATGATTCTGTTCTCCTTAGATGTCTCGAAGAATTTGAAGCTAAAATTTTTTTGTACGAACTCCATGATGGGCCAGCAGGTGGACACTATGCTGGAGATGCTACTGCAGATAAATTCTTATGCGCAGGCTATTACTGGGCCACATTATTCAAAGACTCGCACAATTACATGAGGAAATGTCAGGTCTGCCAAACCATTGCCGGGAGACAGAAGAAGCCATCCTTGCCACTACAGCTAGTCAATATTGAGCAACCTTTTGATCAATGGGGATTGGTATTTAATAGATGAGATCGTTCCTCACTCTTCTAAGTAGCATAGATATATTCTTACAGCAACAGATTACTTTACCAAATGGGTAGAAGCAGTTCCGCTCAAGATGGCTAATGGTGAACATATCATTGATTTCATAGATCAATTTATAATCACTAGGTTTGCGTTGCCTTCCGCTTTAATGTTTGATAATGCATCATACTTTTCTGGAAACACAATGACTGAATTTGCACTCAAAAGAGGTTTCAAACTTAAATATTCTACCAATTACTATCCATAGGGGAATGGGTTAGCTGAATCTACAAATAAAAACCTAATCAAGATTATCAAACGAACAGTTGACCAAAATCATAAAAACTGGCATAAGTCTTTAATATATGCTTTATGGGTAGATCGAATAATGCAAAAAGCCTCCATCGACACTTCTCCATTCAATTTAGTTTATGGAAAAGAAGTGGTTCTCCAAACTCATTTAGCAATTCCCTCTCTGTCTTTAGTTCAATATATTGATGAAGTACCAACTTCCTCCTTACAACTGAGGCATATGGAAATAATTAAGTTAGAATAACAACGAGAACAGGCGAAAAGAAATCACACTCATCATCAAGCATTAGTAAAATCCTCTTTTGATTCAAACATGATGACCAGAAAAGATTTTCAGATGGGAGATCTAGTTTTAAAATGGGACAAGGTCCATGAGGAAAAAGGGAAACATACAAAATTTCAACGAATGTGGCTTGGTCCTTTTTAGATTATGGAAGTTATAGGTCCGTCCACTTTTATGTTGCAGGATTTAACAAGGAAAAGAGATTCTTTACCTGTTAACGGACAGATCCTTAAGAAATATTTTCCTTAGAAGATCATTCTTCTATTTTGTAGATTAGATTTTTATTTTAATAAAACCAGTTGTGAATGGTTACATTAGGCATTTACAAAATAGACACCAATTCTCTTCCATATTTTGATCTTTCGCTTATATAAATAGAAAATCTTTTAGAAAATTGATCTTTATTATTGAAAGATACAATTAAAGACTTTAGCCTAGATATGATACTAGTTTCAACTTCATAAAATTTGATGAAAACAACCTTTAGTGAGAAATTGTTTTATATCAGTGCAATGAAAGGTATCAATAACAAAATAAAGATTCTCTGTAGAACAACTCTTTCCAAAAAAAAACTCTACTATTGTCGTCCAGAGCTATCTTAAGAAAACAATGATTTCCTCCCTACTAAGGAAATCACAATTTTCAGAGGAACAATCCAAGGATACACTTTATCTTAAAGAGTGAGAGGTCTCATCATGATCCGGCTTATCATAATCACAGATATTATAACTTGCTGACTTTGCCAATACTGCATACCACAATAGGGCGATGACTCAAGATTGTTGCAATCAAAAGGCAAGGGGTCTCATCACGAGCCAACTTGTTCAACAAAGTTATAAATCAAGTGAATGATTGTGTCATAAATTGGCTATCAAACCAAGACATTGTTCTTTAAGAGTAAAAGAAAATTGAAGCAATAAGTGTAGATGTGGATTCTTCTTTGAGAATTGTAGGTTTCTTTAAGTAGGATACAGGATCATTGCTGGGTAATAGGTAACCCTGTCGAGGCTATGAACGCCTGCTGGCAGCAAAGGCTCTACCTACGAAAAATGAGCATATCTAAAACTGCTTTACGGAGAAGACTTTGTTTTATCTTTATAAACCAAGTAATGACTGATGTAAATACAAGGACTAGCTTGAGAAAACAAATAATCAAAGCTGAAAATAGTTGAAACAAAATATAATTGACAGGTTAAAGCATAATGTACTTTATCTTTTTATAATAAAGTTTAACTTTCTGGACAATTTTCTGTTTTGGAAGTTTAGAAAATTCAAAAGAAAGACAGAGATAGCTGGTTCTTCCAAGTGAATCACCAATTTTTGTGGCCACCAACAACCCCCCTTCTTATTTAGCATTATTACTAATACTAAATATGTGGGGACACTTAGTCAAAAAATTTAAAAATGAATTAGTGCTAACATTTCCTTTTTAATAAACCTCACCATCATAAACTTATGAAAATACCTTTGCAAAATCTAAAAAAGCTTAAGTTTCATGGCGAGGAAAGATAAAGTCACTCCTTAAGGAATATTGCATCACAGAAAGGATAACAGGATGCCTTCTTACAAGCCAAGCTCTAAGTATGCGAGATTGCGATGCGAGATTACATAATGAAAAACAAATATCACATTGCATGCCTTCAAACACACTTCTGCTGGAAAACCGCAGAAAACGCCAATATGCGATGACAAATATCACAAAATCGCACATCACAAGAAATACATTAACACTAAATAAGCACATTCTGCGATTACGCAATGTTGCGACAATGCGATCTTGCGATATCATGATATCGCAATAGAGCGACAAAGCGATCTTACAAAAGAATGACAATGTGTTAGTGCGATATTGCGATATTGCGATAATGCGATACAACGATCTGCAATATTGCGAAGCAAATCACAGAATTACTCCATCGCAAAATCTCTCGGTTCACTCTTCGAAAGCTATTTCATAAAACGAGACCTGGTTATGTGCTTTAATGCTAATTAATGAGGTAGTTGCCAGTTGTTAATGAAATACGATTTTGTGTTTATCCAGAAACCAGTTCACGTAAGGCAAAACACTTTTGCGTGTCTTTGGAATTTTAAAGCTTTCTCGTCATTATTCCTTATTATTACTCTGACCTCACTTGTAAACTGCAGGAACAAAAAACAAATAATTATACGAAGCAGTATACAGGAAACTATGGAGAAGAAAGGCAAGGCTCTGATGTCTGAAGTTAAAGAAATGGCACCTTTGTACACAGACACCACATGCAACAGAGATGCGGGTATTTCCACTTGGAAAGACTTAGCTTGTTTGTTCCTATACTAGCTAGCGATGAGGCCTAGAATTATCCCCTATATAGACATTGTTAAATGGGTACTAGACAACGCTGACAAAAAAACAGACAATTTAAGACTTAGGGTCAAGAGCTCTTGGAATCATTATTTTCACAAAATATCAACTTTACATCCACTACAAGAAAGCACGCAAGAGGCAAAAATTGCACCAAGGAAGCCCAGATTAAGAAACGGAGGCATTTTTAGATGCACGATTAGCACCTAGCGCTAGTCGCGCATCGTTGGGTAAAACTTCTCGAAACGGAGAGCTTCTAATTGCTCAACTACTTGTAAGTCTCAGAAATTCGGAAAAAAGTATGTTAAAGATAAAAGGTAAATTTTGAATCCGAAAATCAGCGGTAATGGTCAGAAATATCCTCAAAAGTATTTAGTGAAACCACACAGTCAGTATATTACTCTTGAAAGCATCATCGGTTCTGCCGAAGATGTGGCACCAGCTCTTGCCTATTCCGTTTTTGTAGCACCGTTAAAGGTTGAAGTCGGCTATCTGACTTTTCAAAATCAAATGCTGAATGCATGCTTGCGATGCTAAGGAGGAGATACAGAAATAGTTAGATATTAGATTTAATTTTAGAAATAGTTTTGCTTTATTTTGTCTATTGAAAGGACGGTCAGTTAAACTGTATCCTGTATTTTTGTAAATAAGTTATTTTTAGATGTAGTTAGTAATATTTAAACCCTTCTCATGCATTTAGAGAAAGTTCTAGAAATTTATCAAAAACTTGTCCTCAAAACATGCACTTTTGCACCCTCCGAGGAGGCTTTGATGAATGAATGGAACAAGATTTATTGATTTTTGCATTTGATATCTGCTACTGATGTTGCACTTCTATACTCTTAGTGGATGTTGGATTAAGAAGAGATAAATCGTTATCACTTGAAGCTCATGAGTAGACCTAGTTATAAATGGTACTTCTATCTCTTAACTGTTTCTAACTTCTGTGTTAAAGTGATATTTAAGTTCAGTGGTTTATATGTTAATGCTTGAATGCCTGAGTTATCATTTGGCACTTTTGTACAGTGATAGCTATTTATTTGTGCTTAATATATGAGTAGCTTACTGTGTGATATGTCTTTCAAAACTGTTTCGCCTAACTTTTTATGTGAAGTGGTTTATCTATATTGAATTCTTTTCTTATAACAGTTGAATGATCTTTATTACCGATTGCTATTTGAAATCATTTTAGATTGCACAGAAGAAAGATTACATCCCGAGTTAGTATAGACTTAGAAGTTTCTGTTTTATTAGAATACAATTACATGTCATTAGATTAAAGTTAGAATTAGAGCATTTTAATTAGGAACTGTTAAACCAGAAACATCAATCTTTCTCACACACACACTTGAATTGGGAAACTGGTCCCATATCCCCAGTCGGACCCGCTACACCAAATGGAAAAGGAGCTGCCAACCAAGGTCCGGTTTGGGCGGGTATCCCCCTTGTTGCTGACCTGATTTTCGGGGCTTCAATAGGACCTGAGGGATTATTACAAAAAAAGATTAGACGCTTGTCTTGTTCAACTCGTTAAAACTATCGAAAATTCATCCCTTTCATATTATTTTATACTTTTTCGGACTTAAGGGATTATATGCCGAAAAAGGATTATTAGAGTTTCCTTTCCATCCCTTTTCAGACTCTCTAAAATTGAAAAAGGACCGAGTTATCATTGTCATTAAACTCATTAAAATCAATAGCGACAAACTTGTCCAAATGGATGAGAACAAGTTTCACTGTCGCTAGGCTCGTTAAAACATAGCGATGAGTTTGCTCGAAGGGAGAATTATAGAACAAGCATATGTTATCCTCCTCAAGCTTGGTAAAAATAAAGAGGTACTAGTCAGCAATGACTGGGGAAAATTGGGAAGAAAACTTGAAGAAACTTTACTAGTAGCAAGTCGCTCTTGAACATGACACTTTCACTCCACGTACGAGTTCGGTTGGGTTATTCCGTTCACCAGTCATATCACCATTGGTCCATCACACCATCCATCTTTGGGGTTAACGCTACCAATCCATTTCAGTGTTTCCGGTATGTTCAAGAGAAGTCGCTCAGAGAATTCACCTGTCTCATCCAGTACAATACATTCACGCTCCATTCTTTCATGACCACCACCCTAAACCTTGTGTCATCAGATCGTTTTCACCTCCACAAAATGATTTGCTCTGTTTCATGTCGTAGATGTGGGATTCATTAAGGCCCTCCTACGACGGGTTGCTTCTTGTCAACATCAGCTCATTATCCAAGAAGTCGACCTAGGAACAACCCTTTTTGTACTTTGAAGCTTGCATGCCTCAATGGCAAGTTTCTCACTTCCGGCAACAGGTTTACTTCAATGGCCTTCGACCAAAAGATTTTGCGTGGTGTTTTACACCAAGTCCATTTTTCACACCACGCAAATTGTACTATAGTACCTTGAGGGTCATCATCATTTTCGGTGATTCCTCTCGCGCCTGTTAATAGCTTACATCATTGGCTGGTAATCAAGTGATGTCCTTCCACGTTCGACTCCAGAACATCTTTCACATGGATCGACTTGTACTCTGAGTGAAGATTGAACAAGTTTGAAGACCCTGGATCTAGTTTCATCCATCCGGGCTGTGATATATTCAGGAATATAAAGACATCAAATGTACATCATTGCCAAACAGATGATCATCTAAATCAAACGATGATGACTCTGTCCGAATCATCAGTCTGCTACATAGACGGTTGTTTATCCTATGTACATGAAAATGAAGTTATAAAGCTGAGCATGGGAATGCTTGCCTCAGCTATATCATGAAAAATATTATGAAGATAATGTATTATATTATATCTTGTTACAGGTCACCTTCCAGCTCGAAAAAACTTCGGATCCTCATGATAAAGGATTTAACTCGACATCAAAAGATTAATGACCTCATGCTTTAGGGGGCAACTGTTATAGACATTTTTGGGCACTGCAACCCCAATCATATATGTCCATAAACCAAGGGCTTATAAGTCCCTAAAAGTGTTGCTTCATGCCCTAAAGGAACAAGGTCAGCTGATTACATCATCTCCCAGAAGTTCTCCACAGAAAACTTCTTAGAACTGATCAAAACTAGACCATACAGACTGCCCAGTGTAGAGGGTGTGATGCATCTCACCTACTTAGGGTAAAAAGTGCGATGCATACTGGAAAGCCCTTCTGTAGGTGCAATGGGTGAGAGTAGACAAATGGCAGAGACAATTTGCAAGGTGGATGATCATGGAATCTTCCAGAAACTTCTCCTGTGACACTTGCCTCTCTAAATTCTCCCAGGGATGAGTAAGAGATCATCAATATCCAAGTGGAATCAAGAACTATCAAAGAGAGGACACTAATCAAAATCCTAGAAGCTGACTCACCCCCTTGCAAACATCTATATATGGATCCCTCATCACAGAGATCCAGAGGTTGGAATCTTGTATCTTGTAAGGACGTGTTGTTGGTTTCCTGGTGCAACATCATAGTGTTGGGTGATCTAAGCTTTTCATGAGGTGAAGAAGGGCTTTCATGCTGAGAGGATGACATTGGGTCACAATAATGGGTTGTAATACTCTTTGCTATTCTTGATATTAATGAAGCTATTCAAGTTTTCCTCCACATTCTTGTATATTTGATGATATATGCATTTGTGTGGTCAATATATATCTGGTCCTATATTGTTTATTATTGTAGATCTCCATTCTTTGATAGTATTATGCTGCTTTGATTTCATAGGTGCTCTTTGAAGTTGGGTAAGCGAAGGAGCGGCAAAGATATGTCAGAAGGGAGAGGAACCAAGCAAGGAACCAAGTGCAAGACTGAGGTTGGTGTCCTTTGTTCCCCTCTTATCTACTTCTCATAAAGGAAAGTGAAAGTAGTTTTGGTTTGTTTGTTTCTAAGATAGCTACCCGTCTTAGTGGGACTAGTAGTTCCGAGTGGACACTATATTTTCCGATAAAAAATTTCTTGTTGCCATTTTCAACACTCCCTCTCAACAAGAAAGGCATTCAACTTGAACCCGATCCTGTACCTTTGGAATGTTTTGCATGCAACACTTCTACCAAGTGTGGTTTCTCCATCAACTCTAGAAACAAAAAAACTCTCAATTGACCTCTCTATTGGGCTACAAACATACTTTGATGCTGAAGCTCTACCTGCTGCTGACAAGTGCTCCCTCTATGACCTCTGAGTTGGTACAACACTCCATGCATCTTGCACCATTTCACACCTCTGTGTTCCATCCTGCACTGGTGCAACACTCCTGTGCCTCTCACATTGTTGCAGCCTGCTAACTCTGCACAGTCTTGGGAATCTTGCATTGTAGCTCTCTCTGCCACTCCTTCCACATCTATCTCTACCCAATCATCTAGTCTTGCTACTCCTCATCAAGGCTCTTGTAGCAAATTCGAATCAAATAGGTTGGGGACCTCAAGGATCCTGCCCCTATTCCAGCCTTCTTAGGATGATCACTCCACATCACCCCACCTCCTACCTAGAGGTATGGATGCATGTGATCCCTCTGCCCACTTGGCTGGAAATTCCCCCCTACTGGAGGTCTCTGCATGAGTAGATGCCTCTACTAGATCTCCTCTCAGCTTCTCTAGTTGTGGCTACCCCACAACCTCCTGAGGCTACTTCAACAATTGTGGTTCCACCATAATTATCTGAGACTTCTTCTGGCACTGCATGTTGAGAGGTAATGTTCTCTCCATCTCAACCACCAAGTCTCCATCAATTGTCGTGCTCCTCAAGGCTTTTCATGCAACTTAAACCTCAAGAGCATACAAGTTCTTGACCTGTGAACTGATCTGTTTCACTTGTCTAGTGATGATGTGTCTAAGGAAAACCTTTCCCTTACTAAAGACTACATCTTAGCCTCTGTCTTCCAGCTTCGAGGTTGACATGAAATTTCTCTTCAGTCCTGGTACATACTTGACATCGGTCAAGGTAATGTGAGCTCCATGCTCCCTCTGAAAAAAGATCGTGCCTACACCCCAGACACTATACTTTTCATCATTACCCATTGCTATGAGTATCTAGAGATCTTTCTCCTCCAAAGTACTAAATAAACTCTTGTCACTGGTCATGTGGAAAGAAGCTCCACTATCAAGAAACCAACCACTTCCCACCATGGATGAAACCATGTATGCAAACTGTGTGAAATCCAACTCGAACTATGAGGCTAGTGCCTCACCTTCTGATCCTTACATGGACCCCTTCTTGGATTTCCTCAGTGGACAATTTGTAGCAAAATGGTCCACCTCGTGACAACGAAAGCATCACACTTTTGATTTCTGAAACTTCTTCCCACCATGGGAAGAACTGGATTTGGAATGGGAATCCTTCTCCTTCCCCTTCTTTTCCTTACTCGCTAAGGAGCAGTTTGCTTCATCCTCCATGGATGGAGAACCATCTCTGGTGCTTCTCCTTATCTGACCAAAGTCGTTCCCAATCTGGTAGTTTCTCTCTTCCATTAACCGAGTCGTGGTAGCTATGCCAGCTCTTAGGAAGATCGAGAAGTACAAGACTCACCATGTCATCATCAGTTGTCGCATTCCCTACACTTCCAATCTCACCCCTGCATGTGGTGAGCTTGTTCAGATACATAGAGATCGTGTCACCCTTTTCACACTTGATCTTCCGAAGCTTGTCTTTCAGCGCCATCTTCCTCTGATCACTTTTATTCTGATATAGATCTTTCAATGTTTTCTGCATTGAAAATGGTGTCTCATTCCCATGGAGACTCGAGACTATGTGATCTCGAACTCCCCCCCAGAAGAATCCTCCTTGCTTTAGCCACACATTTCCTCCATTCCGCCAATTCAGTAACATTAGTCGGCTTGGGGACTTCTTGATCGATGAAGCACTTGGGACCGTTATCCTCTAATACTGCTTCCATGCGATCCTTCTAGGCTATATAATTCAAACTACCATTAAGGGCATATTCGAGTCTTAAACCATTGAACACCATAGGTGAAATAGAGATGTGATAAGAAATCGATTTATATATTCAGGAAGCACAAACTTCAAACTTCTCCCTTCTTGTATAATGTTCTTCCTTGATCACCTTTTCTCTGATACCATGTAGAAATTCCCACCTATAGATCACCTGATAATGCAATAGACTAAAGCAAAATACTTGATCTACTTCTATAACCAATTTAGCGAACGCTTAATCAAACATGAGCAACATCAATAAGAACACATATAACTGATATGGAGAAATCAATCGCACATAACATATAAGACATAACCAGGGGAGAGCCTCAGCCTAAAATCCCAACTTTGTATTATCATACAAGTGGAAATATAACCAATATTACAAAAAGAATAAGCTCAAAAGCTATCCTGCTCTCTCTGCAATACCTCCGCTGCTCATAGATAGTGAAAGGCCTCTCTCAAACCTCCTGATCTTCCCTCCAAGCCTCCTATTTCTTTGCGTAATTTTGGTTGGGGTCCAGTGCATCCACTTGTGTGAATTGGCCTCTTCACACACTCACTAACCTCTGATCCAACTACGCAGTCCTGAAGGAGATAAATCCTTCTCCATGGATGAGCTTCCGTTATAGGAAAAATCCATCCAACTGATAGTACATTGTCCCTCCTCTGATCTCAACTAGGTCTCTGTCTGAAATGACATGCATGAGTTATTCATGAGAGAATATTCAGTTATCTGAAGTGCAGTAGTTATATGCAAGCATGCATTAACTAACTGAACTCACATTAATTTAAACAAACTGTTTAAATCAATCTAACTGGACTTGACTCAGTTAACTGAACCAACTAATTACAACTCAAATTAGAACTCATGCTTATCTCTTTAACTAATATATAAATTCCTCAATTAATAGAGAAATTGTTGCATGTCCTCACATAGACTTCATGTTTGATTTTTCACAACTAATTAACTCATGGTGAATTAATTAATTTATTTTCAAACAACTGTTAAATTCAAATTCGAATTTTACTTCCTATTTTAGTCCAGGGACTGACTAAAATTGGAATCCGTCCAGAAATGCTAAAAATAACAATGCTATTTTTAGCACTTCCATTTTTCATTCCTTGTTGCTCAATCCAACACTCGTACCCAAACTGCTATTTATAGTAGTGTTATTTTTAGCATTTCTTGTTGCCATTTTCAACAAATGAATAGTGAATATTTGGGAAAATTTAAATAATATTTTCAGGTATTGGATGCGAACTTTTCAATTGTTCTTTTTTATGGTGATGTTTTATTTGCTTTTTTTATATAGGTCATCTGGCAACACAATGACTACTATCACCCAATTGAATAAAACTAGTTTGAGTTTCTTACTTTTTTAGGGAGAGGTGGTATTGACATTGTTGATGCTAAGGTATATGTCGTATAAATCCTTTATAGTCTACTTTAGTTTATATTATAGTATGCATCATCTTTCCTGTCTTATATTTTGCATTGTATCTTCTTTTTCAAAAGAGGAACTTAGTATTGATCGTAAGAAGCAAGAGTTGAAGAAAGAGGAGAATAAGAACACTGGAGCGACAAATGAAAAAAGAAAGAGAGAAGAGAACAATATAGTGATACCCTTAAAGCCAATACCTTGTGTGAGACACACACATAAAGACTGATGGTCAAGTATTTAGAGTTGGTGAATTCACCTACAATGTCTTGGGAACACAATGATAATGTTTTGAAGTGACGAAACAATATTTTATGTATAAATTATAGTACAACCAATATTAAGTTGGAAACTCATGTTGTAATGTTGGCCATTTCATTTAATATAATTTATGTGGTTGAAATTATTTATAGTTGTACTTGATATTATTTAATATTGTAATTAACATATCGTTGAAGCCCCGATATTCCATTGCAACAACATGGGTAGTAACCACCCAGTCCAGAACTTGAAAGCAACAACTTTTCTGTTTGGTGTGGTGGCTCCGACTGGGGATAATGGGACCAATTTCCTAGCAATAATTGATATGATGATGATGTTGGGTTGATATAAGATATAATGGAAAATGATTTAAGTAAAAGTGATCTAATTAAATAAGAAACACATGCATCTATGTATTCTAACCTGTATCTTAATATATATATACTTGGGAATAGCTCGAATCATGCGATCTACAAAGATGTATTTAAGCAAAAGGTAATGAAGATCATTCGATTGCTATAAGATAAGGAAGTGTTAATGATAATTATTTTGACTAAATAGTTAGGCAAAATAATTATGGAAAATATATCACATATGTCAATTGATCATGTATTCAATAAGAAATTACAACTGAAACATTTATACAAAAGTAATTTAATGTCAAACTATAAAAAATATATCAGACATAACACAATATAAGAAAGATTACTACTAATTCATAAGCAAACCACAATCATAAAGATAAAAGTACCATATATGAAAGGTCATACTCATGAGGTGTTATGAAACCAACTCACAAGAAAATAGAAAAGATAGATGAATTCCTTAGAAATCAACCTCTTCAAGGGGGAAACCTCATTTACATTACACAAATGAACAATTCTTAGATGATACAAATGACAAGACCTCCTTTCTATATGTAGGAGTTTAAGGGGTCATAAAATAATTAGAGCCGACATAACAATAATACTGTAAAGGCACAATAATAACAATAGTGGGCTTCTATGGGGCACAATAATAACAATATGGGACTACATGGGCACAACAATATAATAAGGGGGTTGTACTAATAACAATAAGGGGTTATACTAGTAGTATAGGGACCTAACATGCCCCTCTCCTTCAAAAAGAGTTGTCCTCAACGCTTGAGTAGTTCTTGATGCTTTTATATAAAATTCTTGTCCTCTCGTGTGGAATCTTCAGCGGGTAAGTTCTTCCACTTGATCAGACACTCTAAAACTGATCACTTTTGTAGCTGTCAGGGTCTTGTTTATGTGATTGCGCGAGGTTCCAAAATGATTTTTCCTTCCTCGTCAAGTTCTGGTAATATTGTTTGAACTGGGATCTTTTGCAACTTTTGAATGAGTGGCCACACATCTCCGTCCTTCTTCCATTCATCCCTTGCTTTGTTTATCGAATCTGGTTGGATAATAGAAATAGCACAAAACAATGCTTGCACATCCTCATCCTTTCTTGAGATTGCATATCCAACAACATTTTTCTTCCCTTTTTTGTATATGATTTCAAAGTTGTAACCCAACATATTTGTGACCCATTTTTGCTGCTCTTCTAAAGATAATCTTTGTTCTAAAAAGTATTTAAGACTATCATTATCTGTTTTTACCTTGAAGTGTCTTCCCATTAGGTAGGGTCGTCATTTCTTTAATGCATGTAGTATTTCCTGTCAGTGTCAGTTTTTGAAACCTTCCACCAGTGACCAAACATGCTCTTACAAAGTGGTCTTATGGTTTCAAAGTCAAATTTTGTCATTTGAGTGAGTCTTCAAGTAAAATTTGGTCACTACATATTAGGTCTAGGGTTTGTTTTCACTCTTTCCAAAGTTTTCCAAGTATTGGTCCATGTCACCATTCAGCTTAGTGTACCATCATTTAAAAGAGTTATCATCATTTCAGGTTCCAATGGGTCTTTTCACACCTTGTTCGTGTTTCAGTTGTACTGGGTAAGGCTCATTTCCCTCTCCTAGGGTTTTAAAGGTAATTTCTCTTGGATGGTCAAATCATCAACAAAAATTGTATCCTAATGCTCATTCACCTTCTCCTATCCTTAATGTACCTTCTTAAGCACTCACCATCATTGATATCCCTCAAATTCATCATTTTCCCACAAACCCTAGCTTCTTGCTACAATTTGACAATTTTCTAGGCTAGTTTTATGTTTTTCCCTTTTGAACCCCTTCCCCTAACTCAACATTCAAAATTTCACTTTCCACTACTTCCTAAAATCCCTCCCTACTTCCAAAAAATTTCTCAAGAATTTACAAGCCCCGTATCCCCTTCATTTCACTTCATTTCGACAAATCCCCTATTCCACACATCGGGATAGGTTTTACTCAAATGATGTTTATGAGCAAGACAAAATGAATTTGGAAAAAGTTAGAGAGAGTTTTGTACATAATAGGCAAAGGAATAAAAACCTACTTAACTTTTTACACAGGTGTCATGGTTTTAGAGAAATGTTAAAAATAAAGTTTCCTGAAGAGGGTTGTTGCACCTCTAGAGTGGTCTTAGGAAAATCAAGATTTATCCTATCTTGGTTGGTCAAATGACTTGCTTAATGAGTGAAATGATAACTCGACATAAATATATTTCCAATGATCTATCATGAAATCAATTGGGATTTGAGAAAGGCCTTCAAAAGTTGACTGCAATAGCACTATGCATTTAGGCAGCCTCATTTTGCACATTTTGACCAGTCTTGGGAGATTTGACTTTTGACAGGTAAAATGAACTCCAAATTGAAAAATTCAAGATGTTTTGAAAAGTAAAATAAATAATATTTTCAAAAAGCTATCCTACACACAATTTTGACACTGGGAATTCCTCCAAAATTGGTCTGCAAAAGGGCATTGCGCATCAAATTAGTGGTGTTGCACATCAAATTTTGCAACACAGGAAATTTCAGCTGATGCACAGCGCCACCGGCGTTGGATATTGAATTGGTGCACCCTATTAAAAAATGGCTTATAGATTTGGATTAAGCATCAAAAAATAAACCAAACCAGAAATTTTCATCAATTTTGGAGGAGATCTTGACCACCAAAAGGGCAAAAAACACTCTGCCACTTTTTGGACCCACAGGAAGCAGTCTTGGGAGAATCAACTTTTGGAGAGTCAAATCAACTCCAAATAAGAAAATTCAAAGTGTTGTAAAAACTAGACAGGAAAGGCTTTCCAACAGGCCATGTTGGGCCTAATTTGGGTGAGTTTAATTCCTCCAAAAGAAGCCTTGAAGCGACACTACGCATCAGCTCAGGGTGTTGCGCATCAGGCAAATTTTTGCCAATTTTGCCTAAAACTCATAATTTCGCCCAGTTTGACTACTAGTTGACTTTTTCTCTTCTCCTTGGTAAATTTTTGATGGCAAATGATGTAATATGATGTAAATTTGATGAAAGATGACTCGAGGGGGTAGATACATCAATTAGAGGTGGTTTGAGGTTGAATGAATCAATTTCCATGGTTTTAGAGGCAAGTTGTTCCATTGCCTATATTCCTGTTCTTAGTTTAGATATGGTTGAAACCACCCCTATTCTCATGGATTTGACCCTTGATGGCTAGCATAGGTGGTTTGATGCCTATATTATGTACTTTCTTAGTAATTTGTAAAGGTTGGACTTTTGTGGATGCTTTGAACTTCATTGTTAATCACTTCTGCAGTTTGGTAAGGAAATGAACCAGGGTTTTGTAGCATTTTGTGGGATTCTTGTGGTAATGTGTCTTGGCATTGTTTATTCCTTTGTTATTTATTTTCTGTCATGTGTTATATGTGCCAGCATCTATTTCTTTCTTCATAACTAAATGAATCAAGATAGATAGGTGGAATCCATTGATATTCAGTGCTCTGCCTTGAGAATACATTTAGTTTTTAATGTTTTTTGTTGTTCGAAGAGGACTCATGAACTTTGCATGCCATCCCCAACTCTTCACTGGTCTTAGACTTACCATCACACTCAATTCAAAGTGCCAAAACACCTACCTACCTCGCCCCACAAAACATCCTGCAAATCTGAGTTGATTTCCCGAACCCAAAGCTACCTTCTTCATTTGATCTAGCAACCAACCATCAAAATCAAACAAAATCCTCTGACCTAATATACCTAGCCTAAAGTCAGTATTCATTTCAGTCATCTCAAGCCCTAGTTGCCTATATCCTAATTGAGATTAACAAGGAGAGAGGCCTCTCCTGACCTGGTAGGGCTAGCTACCAGGTTAAGCGTGGTTTGATGTTACCCTATACTTGCCTTCCTTCAGCCTGAGGTAGATTTAGGCACTAACATTGCCAACATTTCCTTCTCATAAATATCTTGCTTGAGATGTAGACATAAAAATACCCAATCACCTACATCAAAACTTCTTTCACTGTGATGTTGATATGCTATTTGTTTCATTCGATTCTGCACCAAAGTGATGTTATCCTTTAATTGTTATAGAACTTGTTGTTGATGTTTGATGTGATCTTTAACTGCTTGAACCTTTTTCTTCTTGATATGTCCTTCTATCTTCAGAGTTTGAGGAGTGGTAATTTCCTCCATTGTTTTATAAGATATGGTCGGATTCATTTCTTGATGCTCGATGTGATCCTTCACTTCTTGAACATTTTTCTTCTTGACATGTCCTTCTATCTTGATAGTTTGAGGAGTGGTAATTCCGACCAATTTATTACTAGATATGGTTGGATTCATTTCTTCTTTCTCGATGTGATCTTTCACTTCTTGAACCTTTTCCTTCTTGATATGTCCTTCTACCTTGAGAGTTTGAGGAGTGGTAATTCTTGCCAATTCTTTACAAGATATGGTCAGATTCATTTCTTCTTTCTCTGGGGTTGGCTCTTGGTGTATATCCTCTTCTTTTGATGTTTCTTGATCCTTTTCTTCCTCCTCTTCATAATCTATGTAAAATAATTTCTTCTTAGCACACTTACGACCTTTAGTGCATTTTCTATCACAATTGTAACAAAGCCCTTTTTCCCTCTTTTTTTTCCAATTGTTGTGGTGTCACCCTTGTAGGTTGTGGAAGGCTAGGAGAAAAAACACTTCCATGTTTATAGTTGTGAGGGGTAGAATTCCTTGTTTCCATAATTTTTCTTTTCACTTTTCTTGCCAACCTCAATGCCTTCTCCAATGAATCAGGTTCCCAAAGACAAACCTCATGTTGAATGTTATCCTTTAAAGTCCCTATGGAGACATCAATCCTTTGCTTCTCTAGAATATCAATTTTCCTTATATTCAATTTTTGAAAGTCCTCAATGTGGTCTACCATTGAACACTTTTGTTTGAGATTTAGTAATTGGCTAAAGAAGGTGTTTCTCTTTGTATCCTCATAATGTGCTATCATTTCCTTCGTTAAAATTGACCACGTGACAAGTGGTTTACGAGAAAAAAGCCCTTTATACCATAAAAATTGATTTGGTTCTAAATAATTAGATGCAATACATTCCTTTTGTAACAGTGGTACACCATGTAGATCAAAATATTTCTCCATCTGTTGTATGCAATTTACTGAATCCTTGCATCAAACTTCCTCATCTCACTTTTTCTTGATTTTAGGAGCTCGATCTTGAAACAACTGTAACTCTGTAATTTCGTATCTTCTAATTTTGAAATTGCAACTTGCAGTAGCCCTCTGCATCCCCTTTCCAATGCCACTAGTCTGATCGAAATTGGATTCTCCAAGAAAGAGTTATGCAGAATCTCCCAAGATGACCTGATTATACACCTTTCTAGAATAGCGAACTTGTATGGCGTGCCACATTTCACTGTTTTAACCTTCATATCTGTTTGGAATGTAATTCAGGATTCTGTAAAAACCCTAACTTCCTCAGATCATATCTCTGCAAATATAGTGAGACGAGCTCTGAAATTCACACCAGAAGTTCACTATGATTTCAGCTCAAATGGGTTTCTTTTGTATCTTCTGAAACATCACAGAAAATAAGTTATAGCGAAAATGCCACGATGACCTGTTTAGAGCAGTGAAACCCTAGAATCCAAAGCTCTGATACAAAATGTTATGAAACCAGCTCACAAAAAGATAGAAAGATAGATGAGTGCCTTAGAAATCAACCTCTTCGAGAGGGAAACCTCCTTTACATTACACAAATGAATAATTATTAGAAGATACAAATGACAAGACCTCCTTTCTATATATAGGAGTTTAAGGGGTCATAATATAATCAAAGCTGACATAAAAATAATACTGTAAGGGAACAATAATAACAATAGTGGGCTTCTATGGGGCACAATAATAACAATATGGGACTACATGGGCACAACAATATAATAAGGGGGTTGTATTAATAACAATAAAGGGTTACATTAGTAGTATAGGGACCTAACATGAGGTCAACAATATTGAGTTGCTTTTCTTCAACTAAATATAATCTAAGAGCACAGAAGTGAAAATTCAGTAGAGTATACTTCAATATCTAAGAAAATCAAAATCTTGTTCCAATTATCTCATTAAAACAGTCACAAAAGTATAAAAGTGCAAGCTCTTGCAAAGTGATTTTGATAAAATTCTAAACCTCTCTCTAAATGCATGAGAAAGGTTTAAACAATACAACATATGTATCAAAAATAGATTATTACATAAAAAATTTAGGAGGTTTCGAAAAATCTTCCTCAGAATAAGTGAAATAAAAACTAAAATAGAAATAAAATGATGACAAGCTTCTTCAAATTGAATGGTCCTATTCAGCCATTCGGCCCTTGAGCTCACAGAGGTCTTTCATTGGCTTCACCTGGGGAGGCTGACCAATTCTAGATCTCAATTGTATCATGAATACAACATCAGTGAGAGGTGGCACAATCTTTTGAGCAGAATTGGTTAAACAACATAGAGTCATCCAATGACTGTGTGGTTTTACAAGAAACTGCCAGTAGGTTTCCTAGTCAAGCTTAGATAGTTTCTTGATTGCCTCTGCATTTGTTTTGGTAGTTTCTTTCCACTGTTCCTCTAACTGTTTGATGTTTGGGAGAGATTTTGGCCTGCATTCTTTGATAATATTGGCACTGTGGAGGTTTTCATTGACAACCTCAATGATATTTTTGTTATACTAGCTTCTCTTGCTGCTACCCTTTTTGTTTGGTTTAACTGTATGCCCCAATCTGCGAATAAGATATCTTTGTGGGACTCCTCAATCTTTGGTAGATAAGTCTTTTTAACTTCTTCAGATTCTTGCCAAGAAATAAACTTTGATATCATCTTATTTAGCTCTCCATATTCTAATCTCCGATTAATCACTTGATTGGTTAATTTATCACTTGTTTCACAATAGGGATTGATCAATGAGATTCTTTGACAAAATATTTCCTATTGTTGTGACAATAGGGAGTTTATTTCTAGTTCATCCTTAATGAATTCATATTTTTGAGGGTTGTCTTTAAATTTATCCATTATAGCTTGCATTTGGTGAATCTGTGAGTTCTTCTCTGCAATTTCTATTTGATTTTGTACTCTCATTTGATCAAAATATTGTTGAAGTTGTGCCATCTGTATTTCCACTTGCTTGTTAGTGCCCTGTCTTTCTTGCTCAGGTTGATGTTCAAGTAGTTGAACTCTTTCTTCTATTTCTTTGAGCAAAAATCAAACTTCTGTTGCCTTATCAATTGTTTCAATTGCATAGGCACCTACAAATTGTGATAGATTTGTGAGATTTTCTGATGGATCAATGGGGTTGTCTTTCCATACTACCTCCATTGATTCACTTCAAAGAGTTTATGTTGTCGATACATCTAACTTTCTTTTCTTCCCTTGCCTTTTTACTACGGTCTTATGTGTTGGGTTGTAGAATATGTATAGTGGTGGTATTTCCTCAATCTTTAAAACAATTTCTGAAGCTGGGTGTGTCGCGATGACTTCAATATCTTGAGTAGTTATAATTTCTTGTATTATTGTTTCTAGATTTATAACCTGTTGAGTGTGTTGTGGAGTCTGGAATCTAAAAATCCCTTCAAGATTGGTCTTTGTTTGATGGGTTTTATTAAATTTCCCCCACTCTTGATCCAGATCAACAACTTGGATATTTCTTGTTTGAACCTGTGCAGAACCGGTCTGCCTCTGGGCTTCCTTCTTTATTCTTAGATTGGTGTTCAGAGTCTTGTGAACCTTGAATTGACTTTTCTTCAAAGTCCTCATAAGAATTTTTCTTGGAACTTTCCTCCAAGATTACACTGGGAGTAGGTTCTCTTACATATTTAATTTGTAATAGGTCCAAAGGGACCTTTTTGAGCCTTCTATTTATGTATATGTGGAATTCATTGAGATTTGCTGGGTCTAGTTTTATTGATGTTAAATGTAAAACCTGTGAAAATGTATCTACTTGCTGAAAGAGATCATCAAACTCATCATCCTCATGAATAAATTGCTTGATTTTGACCATAACACTGAAACTCTTGTAGACCTTGTTAGGGTCATAATGTCTGCCTTGGATGGTAGCCAGATTTAGAGATGTGATGTTCTATATTTTTTGTCACGTGCCTAAGATCATGTAGCATGAAAGCGTCATATTGCAATGGGAAGGTTGTCCAAATAGATTTCTTCTGCTCTCTAAGAGTTTTGGTTATACCATCACCCACTGCTTGATAAGCAATCCCTCTTGCCAGTAATTTATCAGAAACATATTATGGAAGAACTTGGGGAGTTGTAATACTCCCAAAAACTCTGATATAATTAAATAATTCCTCACCAAACCATGTTCCCATCGAGAATATGTCTATGTTTTCTTCCTCTAAAAGCCTGGGGGCTTTCTTATTAAAATTGGTATGATAAATTGGCAACATGACACCATGACAAATTTTATAAAAATGGGAGACAAACCGTGATTCCCAAAAAAAATTATGATACACATGGATGAGTGCAAGATCCTTTAAAGTCCATTTCTAGCCCATGTTTTGAAAATGTGAACAAAAACATATAACATTGATCACATAAGAACTCATGTAAAAGGGAGGGATAACCCGAGTGGAGACAATTCTATTGCGCTTGTATTCTCTAATGGGCATAGCCAGATTTTCTGACAAAATATTACTCCAGTTCATAATCATAGCATTTACAATCACATCCGTCAATGGAACCCATTCAATAGAAAACTTGGTGGTATGATCTTTTCCAAATAGCCTACACAACATTGCTGCTGGAAAATTGTGCGAGGCTGACAGAGGTGCAATGGGGTACATACCAGTTTTCTCTCACCTGAACTTCTTGGAGCCAGACCTCCAATTCTACATAACGTCCATTATGTCTTCATTTTCTTTGGAAAAATTCTCAATAAATGCTTTATCATATATGTTTTGTGGATGTGGCAAGTGGTACATTTGGCTCAAATTGTTTGGTTTGAATGACCCCATGACTTCTTTCCTAGAGTTTCTGAACGTTCTTGTTATCACCCCAAGAAACTCTCCTAGATTGTAGCTCAGAGATGCTCGGGAACATATAAATTCAACTTATTGTTGCAAATGGATGAATGGAAGGAATGATGCTTGTTCAAGCCAAATAACCACTTCTACTATGCTTAACTCCAGACATGCGTGAAGACCCTCGGACTACAAGGCTTTAGACCACCAATTACTCACAGTTCAAAGATTGGGTGAATATGGAGAATACTGACCACAACCAGTAAAGAGGTCTACAAATCTAATTCCCTAATGTATAGACAGGATGACAACTCCCTAAACCAGTAAAGAGGTCTACAAATCTAATTCCCTAATGTACAGACAGGATGACAACTCCCTAGTGCTAGGTGAAAAGAAACCTAAATAACTCATTCACTGATACATACAAGACATTAACACAAAGATAGGATGACAGTTCCTCTAATGCTAAACATCAAGAGTTCAGGAAAACAACATATCAGGCACAACCTAGAACAGAAGAAGAATGGAAAGTGAGTAAATAACAGCAAAAGAAGCTTGTATTGGCTGAAAAGGAAGATGAGACACTGCAAGTATCAAAGTAGTTACAGTGTCCAGAAGTTGAACCTTACATCAAAACATCAACCATCAACCCTGATTATATCTTGTTTCTGGGTATATATATAGTTTCATTACAAAGGCACTCGACCATTCTAAATATGGAGGGGTCATAATTGACCACCAACCGCTTTAACTGCTTGATGGAGTCTTTGGTGCATTTGCTTGCTTCAGTGGATAATTCTGATCTTTTTCCTGCACTCTGTTGTCCTCTCAAGTGGTTTGGGTTTCGTATAGGATGAAATCCCATAACTGTTAAATGCGGTTATCTACTCGAGCTCTGTCCTTTTCCTTCTCGGCCATACTGTCTGTTGAATGCAGTTGTTGAGGACGAATTGCACCTGGTACTGGTAGAATGGTCACCTTTGTCCTTTGGGAGCACGAAATAGTTAAGAGACACAGATTGCATAGCAAGTGGACAAGTAGAAGGGAGGAGAAGGGTCGGTCGTTAGATCAGGAGGATAGACAGTAGAGATGGCTTGGCGGGGGATATCGGAAGAAGCTCGAGTAGAACGAGCGTGGGCCGTTGGATCTTGGCAGAACTAATCCAATGGTGGTCGAGCAAGGAAGGTGCGTGATGGTTATCGAGCAAAGATAGAGGATTAAGTGGTAAGCGGTATCGATCACACCGCCTTTGGGCATTAGGCGATAAAAGGGTGAGGATGTGTGATTCCATTCAGCACGTGACACATAGCGATGGAGGAGAGAGAAAAACCACTCTCCATCGCGCGCTAATGTTCCATCACTTTGTGGGCATGAAATGTGTGAAGGCCGTTCAAACTTGACAGAACTGATTGGATGACGGAGGAGTGATCGGGTGAGTCGCTTTATCGAGCTCGACGTGAGTCGCCAGATTGTCTTTTTTGGTATTTTTGGGCCTTTATGTATGGTGATGTGCGATTGCGATCAGATCGCATCACAATATCGCACCGGCAGAAACCAAGGGGCGCAACCTTTATACTCACATGGATGCGACTTGCGATAGCGATTAAACTCGGACCCAATAAAAGAATTATTCATTTTTAGGACTGATGAAGGGAGAATGAGTGGTGTAAGGGAAGGAGAAAATGACCATTGTGAGTCTCTTTTGAGCATAACCAAGGACCAAGCTCACCTCCGACCTTTAGAAATCAAAGATATGTAGCAGGGCTAAACTGGCTCCTTCTGGGGATGAGATCCTCCCTGTGAGGTCTTGAGAACTGTAGACCAATGCCTTAGCTATCAAAAACAGATGAGAAAAGTTTCCTAGTGTTCCATTGGGAATGGAGTCTAATTAAGCTTACACTAAGATTTATAAAACAACATATTTACAACTTTAAGGCTTGAAGACCTTAAACAATATAATTCTTCAAAAATCGCCCATTAACTGGGCCATCAAAAACTGTCTCTCCTTCCATACTTTCCAGTATGAAAGTATTGTTCCCCTGGATCTGAGTGATGACAAAAGGTCCAGTCCACAGAGCATTGAACTTCCCATGATTTCCTTTCTTCTCCTTTAGTGCATCCCATTTTAGAACAAAGTCTTCAACTTGAAAATTGTACCCTTTTTACCTTTCTATCAAAGGTTTCCTTCTCTTGATCAATGTGCATGTCAACCAATTCATCAAAGACTTGTAAAAGTGGGTTAATTTGATCACCTACCTCAAAAATTTTAGGGCATTTGACCTTATAGGGTAGAGATGGTTTATATTTCACCCCCTCTCTGTATGCTCTCATCCTTGGATGTTTTTCGTGGAAGCTTTCGTACACTTGCTGAATAACAAGGGTTGCAGTGTACTCGGTTGTGTCCTTTGTGGCCTAAATAATTAATATAAATGGTGAATCAATGTATTCTTGTGTGTGGGACATAAAGACTTCACCTGCTCTTGTAGCTTGCATAGAACCAGCCCCATCGAAGAAGGTGTCCGAAACCTGTGAGCCTTCTTCCTCTGTGATCTGGAAACTGCCTTTTCAAGCTGTGTGGAGGCCAATTGAGCAGGCTTTGTAATATCAAGACTAAGATTATCCATGTCAGCCTTGGGCATTGAACTATGGTTGGCTCTAGTGCTTAGGGGGAAATTATGAGGGATTGTCCCTTGAACAGACAGAGAAACATAAGATGATGGGGAGCTGACTTCACAAATTTTTACCACTGGGATGAGGATAATAGCAGGTTGGTCAATTTGCAGATTTGCATATTCATTGGAAACTTGGCTGGCTTTAGGCTAAGGATATTCAAGGATAGATTACTTGAAGGACTCATTCTTCATCGTTTCAATCAGAGGCATGGGTATTCTTGGCTTCTGAATTTCTGATTGAAAACTGAAAGAAGAAGGGGAACCTTCAAGGCCTCTTACCTCTATGGCTGGAACTTTGAGGATGATGGGATCTGCTGCTCGATGCTTCTGTTTATAAGCTTGTTGTTCTGCAGGGACAACAAAATTACAAGAAGGAGCTACTTGGACATTGTTCATCGAAGACATCAGATTATATCTCTGCTGATATTTAGTTTGTAGAGCAACTTCTCTATCCCACTCTTGGTTGATCTGGCCTTTGAAAGATGACTTCTCATAGGCAGCTTTGGTTAAAAGGGGGCACTGTCCTTGTCCTCCATACCATGGATCTCATAATCTTCTTCAAATTGCTTTTCTTCCATGACTATATTCTGAAAAAGGGTTTTCACCCTTTAGTCTTCATTTGCATCTTTGTTTCTTTGCAAAAAATGCAACTGCTCATTTGCTCCTCTATATGGATTTGGATTTGGAAGAGCAAAGGTATTAGGAGCATGTCCTTCCCTGAATGTTGCCCAACCTTTAATTTGGAAACTTCAGAGGCTAATGACTCTATCATCCTGGACATTTTATCGATCTTAGGATCTGAGGATGATGAGGGCTCACCCCTCTGTCTTCTTCTATTAGCATTACCTTCAAGATTTTCTGCAGCCATGATGTTTGATTATACTTCCAGGGCTGCATCTTTCATGTTAGCCAAAGAAGAACATCTTGTTTCCCTCAATAGTAAACATAAATAAGAATTGGAAGCATTGACATAAGTGAGCTTAGCAGAGGTAGGGGTGGGTTTCACTTCAGCTGATATCTTTCTATACATATGATTGAATCTTTTATTAAAGTCAGATAATGACTCCCCATTTTCCCTCTTGAGGTTGCCAAACTTAGTATGGTAATATAACAAGTCTTTCTTATCTCCCCAATGATTTGAAAATGCATCATCTAATGCTTCAATGTTTGCTATAGACCTAGGGGTTAGTTCTCTGAACCAATTTCTAGCCTCTCCATCAAGGCTCTAGACAAACACTCTCATCCACACATCATCCTCGCTAATAGCTAGGTTATCAACATAACTATAAAAAGATTCAAGGTGTTCTTCATCTGTTACTCCCTCTGTACCAGTGAACTTGGGCATATATTTCTGATACTCTCTAGCAGGCATGACATTCAAAGGAACAGGCAAGACCAGGGGTCCATACCTAGCAGCTGTGATTGTTTCCATCTTCATGGGTGTTGTTGGCTTGTCATGACTTGGATGTATGGAAGGATATTGGCAGTTTGAATGGTAGGAACCAATGAAATAGATGACAGGGACAATGAAATATGATGAACTGTATGGGAGGCTTTCTTTTGACTGAGATCTAAAGGGGAACCAAATGAACAAGGAGATTTATGAATCTCTGAAGGTATTTCTTCAATAACAACGTTAGGCTCTATATCTTCAAACTGCACATTCTCAGCTATAATCTTCTCTTGCAGAGATACATAAGATTTTGTAGGCTTACTTGATCTCGATGCTCCTTTCTGTGATGTTTTCTTTTGCTTAGCAATCTTCTCGGGGTCAAGCACTGGGTCAACTGGTGATTTCTGAGGATTTCTCTGAGTATGTCTCACAAATTGAGCCATAACTATAATGTGGAGTCTCCACTAGGTTGATCCTCTAGTAGAGTTACCAGATAAATGATTACAACCAGAAATGTGTCCAGACTTTGTCTATCATCAAAGCTGGAACTGTGTCGTTCTCCCAGGGAAGCTGAGCTTCAATCTCCTCTCCCCAGCAATGGCACCAATTAATGTTATCACCCCAAGAAACTCTTCTAGGTTGCAGCTTGGAGATGCTCGGGAACATATAAATTCAACTTATTGTTGCAAACGGATGAATGGAAGGAATGATGCTTGTTCAAGCAAGATAACCACTTCTACTATGCTTAACTCCAGAATGCGTGAACACCCCCAAATTACAAGGCTTTAGACCACCAATTACTCACAGTTCAAAGATTGGGTGAATATGGAGAATACTGACCACACCAGCAAATGCACAAGACCTTATGATGGCTAGCTGCAATGAGTAAAGAGGTCTGCAAATCTAATTCCCTAATGTACAGACAGGATGACAACTCTCTGGCACTAGGTGAAAAGAAACTTGAATAATTCATTCACTGATACATACAAGACTTTAATACAGAGATAGGATGACAACTCCTCTAATGCTAAACATCAAGAGTTTAGGAAAACAACATATCAGGCACAACCTGGAACAGAAGAAGAATGGAAAGTGAGTAAATAACAACAAAAGAAGCTTGTATTGGCTGAAAATGAAGACGAGATGCTGCGAGTATCAAAGTAGTTACAGTCTCTAGAAGTTGAACCTTACATCAAAACATCAACCATCAACCTTGATTACATCTTGTTTCTGGGTATATATAGAGTTTCATTACAAAGGCACTCAACCATTCTAAATATGGAAGGGTCATAATTGACCACCAACCGCTTTAATTGCTTGATGGAGTCTATGGTGCATTTGCTTGTTTCAGTGGATAATTCTGATCTTTTTCCTATGCTCTGCAGTCCTCTTAGGTGGGTGAGGTTTTGTATAGGATGAAATCCCATAACTGTTAAATGTGGTTATCTACTCGAGCTCTGTCCTTTTCCTTATCGGCCATATTGTCTGTTGAATGCAGTTGTTGAGGAGGAAATGCACCTGGTACTGGTAGACTGGTCATCTTCGTCCTTTGGGAGCACGGAATAGTTAAGAGACATGGACTGCATAGCAGGTAGATGAGTAGAAGGAAGGAGAAGGGTCGGCCGTCGGATCAGGAGGATAGATGGAGAGATGGCTTGGCAGGGGATATTGGAAGAAGTAGGAGCGAAAAGAGCATGGGCCATTGGATCTTGGTGGAACTAATCCAATGGTGGTTGAGCGATGAAGGTGCACGACGGTTATCGGGCGAGGATAGAGGATTAAGTGGTAAGTGGTCTCGATCGCACCGCCTTTGGGCATTAGGCGATAAAAGGGTGAGGACGTGTGATTCCATTCAACGCGTGACACATAGCGATGGAGGAGAGAGAAAAACCACTCTCCATCGCGTGTTAATGTTCCATCGCTTTGTGGGCGCGAAATGTGTGAAGGTCGTTCGAACTTGACGGAACTGATCGGACGGTAGAGGAGTGATCGGGCGAGTCGCTTCATCAGGTGCAACGAGAGTTTTTAGATTGGCTTTTTTGGTAGTTTTGGGACTTTATGTATGGCGATGTGCGATTGCGATTAGATCGCATCGCAATATCGAATCAACAAAAACTGAGGGGTGCAGCCTTTATACACACATGGATGCGACTTGCGATAAAGATTAAACCCAGACCCAATAAAGGAATTATTCATTTTTAGGACTGATGAAGGGAGAATGAGTGGTGCAAGGGAAGGAGAAAATGACCATTGTGAGTCTCTTTTGAGCATAACCAAGGACCAAGCTCACTTCCGACCTTTAGAAATCAAAGATATGTAGCAGGGCTAACAGCTCTATCTGAAATATGTACATTATTAATAATCCATCTTAACATATCCGTGTATGGTAAGATTTTCGGCCTTGCAGCTATCCTGTGTAGGAAAGAACATGTTGCTTTGAAGTAATAATCGTTCGATCAATCTGTGGCATCTGTTGTTTATTTAGTTTATAGGGGCCTCAGTTTTCTTTATCCAGTAAATTATACATTGCATCCCAAGATGTAGTCCCACCATCCTTGTTAGAGGTGGTATCTGAGAAGAGTGGTTGCATGTCTAATTCCTCAGACACAATAGCATCTGTGGTCTTTTTTCCTTTCATAACCATTTTTGCAAGCACTGTCTTCTTCAAAAATTTCATGAAATTCGGGCAAGTGGAGAAAACATGATAAAAATGTAGAGTGGTAAATGCAAACAGAAACACAATTAGCACAGTAAATTTTGAAAGAACATAAGGATGGAGATTTTATTTCAAACACGAATAAAAAATATATCTATGATCTTGAGCCATTAAATGAATAAATGCATTTAAACCTCACTAACTATGCATTAAGGCCTACACAATATTTCCTTTATAGCTTGTCAGAATATCGCATCACAAGTTTCAAAATGATATTTCAAATTGCTTTGTGTTATGGGCGATACCGATCTTGCGATTATGATGAATCACAATATCAAAAATAACAAATTGTGAATATCGTAAAGATCGCGAATCACAATATCGGAAAGATCGTGAATTGCAAATCACAAATCGGGAGTAGACCAATTTAAAGTTGCTTTGATATTTTGCGATTTGCGATGAGTGGCATACTTTTTACTTTATAGAGTGCGTTTTCCTAAACAAATGATTTTTAGACTGAAATTGTTATTTTGCAATAGGTAGGACATTATTTAAATTATAACAATATTTATTGCTACGTTAGGTCTGGACCTTATCGCATTTCACAGTTTTTTTATGGTTTACATGTCTACGCCCTTTGTAAAAGTCGTGATGCGATTGCAATGAATACTTTTAAGGAATATCTTACGCCTTAGATTTTATAAAAAGTTCAATGCTATCTTTGGTTATTTTACAAGGTTTATCTTATCGTATTTCATGGATTCCGACTCACGACTAACCTTTGTTACTTCAGATCCTATGATTTGCAATAAAGTGGGAATGCCTAGTCACAAAGTGACTTGTTTTGATATCTTAATTTTATCCAAAGTTTTATTTCGAATGGTTTCGGAAGGCAAGTTCTTATTTGCTAATTTTTTGAATTTTTTTTAAAGGGTCCTCATTTATTCATACAAAACTAACTATTAATCTAAACAATGGGGGGGGTGGGGGGGGGGGGTGTTGAATAGTACAACAATTGACGATTCACTGGACGAACAAGTTATCTCTAATAATCTTGAAATTTCTAAAAAATCTTTCAAATATAAGATAGTTCAAGAAATAGGAATTACATGAAATTTAAGATAAGTAACATTCTCTGAATAATAATAATAAAAAACTCACCTAATTATAATTCACTTGATATTCTCTTCAAAATGAAAATTCCTTTGTCTATATTGGTCTTTACTTAGTTTAAAGAGAAAGTAGGGGGCTTTTGTAGATTAGCTTTTAGATGTACTTATTTGTCATAGGTAGAGCTTCTACTGCCAGCAGACATTCATAGCCTTGACAGGGTTACCTTTTATTTTAACCAACAACGATTCAGTGTCCCATCCAGATAAGAGTGCAATTTTTAGAGATAAATTCAAAATCATATACTTATTCTCTTCCTTTTTTTCTTTCTAAAATAGTTTATTAAATTATTTTTTATTACTTAAAAGTCATTGTCTTGGTTTGGTAGCCAAATAGTGACAATGGCCTTCACTGGTTGTAATTTAGTTGAACAAGCTAGCTCGTGATGAGAACCCTTGTCTTTTGATTAAAATAATCTCAAGCCATTACCCTGTTTTAGTATGCAGTATTGGTAATGTCAGTCTATTATTTTCCTATGAACATCGTAAGCAAGCTCTTGATGAGAACTCTTATCTTTTATGTTTTAGCATATTTTAGAATTACACTCTAAAAAGAGAAAAAAATTATGGATGGGGAGAATCATTGACTCCTTAAGAGTTTCTAGATGACAATTATGGAGTTGAAGATGCTTATCTACAAAGAGTCTTTAATTTGTTAAAGATACTTTTCTTGATTGATAGCACAACAAAATTTTATTTATAAAATTGGAGGTTTCTCAAAGAATAAATAATTTTGGTGGAAACAAACAAATTTCAAAGAGATAGAACCTAGTTAATTTTCAAATGTTATAATTATTTCCTTAACAATCTCTACTTATAAAAGTGAAAAATCAAAATATTTCAAGAGATTTTTTATTGTAAGGCCAAAAGTATATACTATTTATCTTTTATTTTCCTAGGAAAAGTAAAGGTGGTAATGTATAGGGGATAGAAGAGGCAAATAATATTTTTTCAAAATATTTCAATTCACAAGCAGAGAAACTTTCTTGCCTGATAAATGTTCCAAAAGAAACATCGATGGGTCGATTTGTTCTGTAATCTGAAATGGTCCAAGCTACATTTTTTGGAATTTGGTATGATTACCCTTTTCCTCATGTGCTTTATCCCACTTCAATGCAAGGTCTCCAAGTTGAAATGCTTTTAGACTTACATAATTTGCATCAAAGGAATATTTAACTAACTGTTGATGATGGGCATGTATGATTTTGGCTTTCCCTCTTTCTTCTTTTAGTTTGAGGATTTGTGATTCCCTTAATTGCAAAGAAGAAGAAGGAGTTTCTTCAATAGACTGAACTAGGGCTAGAGAGGGAATATCTACATTTGTAGGAAGGACAACTTCTTTCTCATAAACCAAATTAAATGGAGAAGTTCCTATTGAGGTCTTCTGTGTTATCTGACCTGCCCATAGAGAAAATGTTAAAGATTTATGCCAGTTTCTTTGACTTTGATCAATAGTTTTTTAATGATCCTAATGAGGTTTTTGTTGGTTGATTCAGCTAAACCATTTCCCTGAGGATAATAGTTAGCAAAATACTTAAGTTTGAAACCTCTTTTCAGTGCGAATTCTATCATAGTGTTTCCTGTGAAATAATATGCATTGTCAAACATGAGGGCAGTTGGTAGACCAAATATGGTAATGATAAACTGATCAATAAATTTGATAATGTTCTCAGAATTGGCTACTTTTCATGGAATTGATTCCACCCATTTAGTAAAATAATTAGTTGCTATAAGGATGTATCTATGTTTCTTTGAAGAGTGAGGAATGATGTCACCTATTATGTCTAGTCCCCATTGCTCAAAAGGTTGTTCAATTTTGACCAGCTATAATGGAAATGAATGTTTCCTTTGTCTTCCAGCAACAATTTGACATGTTTATCACTTCCTTACATATTCGTGTGCGTCATTAAACAAGGTTGGTGAGTAATAGACAGCATGAAGGATTTTATATGTTGTTGTGTCTCCTCCAAAATGTCCACCAACTAGTCCAGCATGGAGTTCCTGCAAAACTTTTTCCGCCTCATATTTTTCAAGGCACCTTAACAAAACAGAATCATAATTCTTTCTAAAAAAACATCATTGACGATTTCATATTTTTTTTTTTTATTTCAATCTCAAAGCCCTTTTTCTTTTGTAATTGAGCTGCATTGGGGCATATCCATGTTTTAAATAAAAGATGAGATCAACATATTGAGATTTAGTATCATTGAGGCTTACCTCAGATATTTGGATATCATCACCCAAATATTCTTCTAATGGTAAGTTGGATGCTCCATCTGACACTCTAAAAAAACCTTGACCTCTAACAATTTTAGCAAGTCTAATTTCGAAATCATATTCTAGTAGTGTAGTTACCCAGTTGGCCCTTTTTTCTCCTACTTCACTTTGCACCAGAAATTGCCTTACTGCTAGGAATGGAACTATGATTTTGTTGTGGGTTCTAAGGAGAAATTGTTTGAAATTATTTATTGACTTAAAAATAGCAAAGGCTTGTTTTTCCATAGTAGAGTAATTTAATTCGTCACTTTGTAGATTTGAACTAAAAAACGAGATTGGTGCTTCTATCTGTCGATCATCGAGTTGTGCCAAACTGATATCATGTGATGTTTTTGATGAAAATGTGTATAAAACAAAATGATTAGAAAAATTGGGAGTTGTCAGGGAGGGAGTGTTGATAATAGCTTGTTTGATTAGATTAAATGCTTCTATTTCATTGTGACCCCACTTGAATACTGAATATTTTTTAATCATGGATTGTAAAGGTAAAACTATCTCCGAAAAGTCAGGGACAAGTCTTTTTACAAAATTTATTTGACCAAAGAAAGACTACATTGATTTATTATTATGGGGTAAGGGGATTTTCTCAATTTCCTTAATCCTTTCTAGATCAATATAAATGCCCTTTTTTGATATGAGAAAACCTAAAATCTTACCTTCGTTTAAGGAAAAGTAAGACTTCTTTGGATTGAGCGAGATCCCATATTTTTTACATCGTTCAAAGATCTACTTGAGGTCATTTAAATGAATGCTTCTTTTCCTCGTTGGTTTCCGACTTTTCTGATTTCTCCTTGGGAGCTTTGTCTGCTTTATTTTTCTTCTTTCCTTTCTTCTTTCCACCATTTTTTGATTTGACCGTAGATGTCTCTACGGTGTGAATATCGGTGGAAAGTTCAGGAGAAGACTCACCTGTCGAGGAATCAGGTAGGGTGATTATGGGAGAAGAATTCTTTGAAGATTTCTTCTTACTTTTGGTGTTCACCGTACCGATCATACCATCAGCGGCATGAGATCCCGAAGGTGGAGCGGCGATTTGATTTGAACTTGGAAGATCTGGGATCTTCTCGTGTAAAGTACTCGACTGAGTATAAACCAAGTCAAGTACTGCGCCTGAGCAATTACTTGCTCCTCAGTAACTACACCAACCTTAGCTACATCTTCAGTAATCTTCGATAACAATTATTTAACAAACCATTCAGCTAAGATTTGGTCCGGGATAAAAACCTTCACCAACCTTCGTCGACGTCTCCACTCATGAATATGATCGGAAATATAGGTGGACGTCGATTTTTTTAGTGAAGTTAATAACTCCGTGCCGTTATCATATCTGACCAGCAACTGAAAATGAGTTAATAAAGATGTAGCTAACTGGCTAAAGTTGTAAAAAGAGGCCCGTTGTAACTCAATGTACCACTTGGCTGCGAGACCAATGAATGTACGTTGGAAAAGACGTAAGCGGATCGAATCATCCGAGATAGAATTTGATGCACACCAGAGGTGGTAAGTCATCACGTGATTTGATGGGTCCTCTCCAGACTTACCTTCGAACTTCGGAATGTCGCTGGGCAAATTACTAGGCATTGACGGCCAATATTGATAATAAGCTATTGGATCATTTGTAAGACGCGTCAAGTCTGGTAAATCTAAAGTTGCAATAAAGGGCAATTGCCGATTAGGATCTCAGAAACTTGGGGTCACTAAACCAGCCCCAGGAGGAGGATATCCAGGATAACCTGGAATAGGATTTGCATTAGGAATATTATACCCTCCTGGAAAACCAGGATTAACCGGACCGTACTGGGGTTGCTGAGGTGTACCTAGGATACGGTTGATACTGGTAAGTTGGTCGCTGAGCAGCAGGACCATACTGAGGTTGGTACTGTCCCTGATACGGAGGTTGAATAAATTGGGGTTGAGATGTAACCACCGTACTCCCAACAGGCATCTTAGCCGAAGTCTGAACTGAGGGACCAGACTGAGGCACAGAGAACTGAGGGAGAGATACAGGAATAGTAGAAACCGGAACTGTTGATACTCCGGAGGAAGTTGGGGTGGATGCTGAAGTAGTCATAGCAGATGTTCGAGGCAGAGTAGTAGGAATACTAGGCCCAGTCTGAGAGACTACAGAAGATGCAGAAGATGCTGTAGACTGGACAGGTTGCTGGGATGGACCAGCGGCCTGCCCAGGTTGGGAAGACGACTACATGTTCGGCTGCAACATTTGTGGATTCTGTGAAGGATCCCACACCAAATTCGTACCAGGGTATTGACCTTGCGGATAAGGAGATCCATAACCAGGTTGAGGATAATATTGATAGTAGGGTTGACCGGAAGGCGGTTGATACTGACCTTGAGGCACATATTGGCCTTGAGGCACATACTGATACTGGGGCTGCT
>APFE030724001.1:171897-193324 GCA_000404065.3 Pinus taeda
TCCATAAATGGTTGAGAAGAGCACTTTTATAAGGGCTTTAGTGCCATAGGTGAATGGAGTTGATAATATTCTCAGATCCTCTACATTTTCTTTGGCATCGAAAACTGGCCTTCTCCCACAGTTGGTTGGCCAGAGAGTAGGAGTCCAGGAGATGTTGAAGTGTTTCCTCCTGAGAATGATAATTGGGACAAATGGATGGCCCTTGAATGTTTCTCTTCCTTAGATTGTCCCATGTTAATATCTTTCAGTGCCCAGTGAGCCATAGAAATAAGGATACATTGGGCCAGATTCTGGGAGCCCAAATCCTTCCCCAAATAGGATCCTGAGGCGTTGAATCTTGGCATTTGAGTTTGTAGGCCTCTTTAGTAGTGAAGGATCCTCTTGGGGTATATCCCCATCTCAAGATATCTTTGCCTTTGGAATATCTGATTCGACGTTTTTGGAGCTCTCTTTCCAATGTTTTTTTTATTTTGTTTGTTTGTGTTTCTGATCAGCCTGTCGGTTTGCTTCCATTTTTTGTATCCTTGTTCTATCTCTAGAGTCCACTGTTGCTCGATTGATTCCTTTTGTTGCTCCTCCCAATCTTGGCATGGTGGTGAGCTGAGGATTCTGTTAAGCTTTGGAAACTGATTCCAGGCGTTCGTCCAAAATCGGGCAGTGCTGTCATTTCTAATTTCCCAAAAAATGTGTTGTTGGATTAGCAAGAAATGTTGTTTGGCCACATTCCATATTAATGATCCTTTTTTCAGAAGGAGTGAATCTAATAAGTTCCTCTACTGGTCTATGATTGGCATATTTTGTCGTCCATATAGCTGCCCAAGGCTTGTTGGACACAGAGAGCCATTGCCACCAAATTTTGGCTCCCATGATTTCATTACTATGATGAGGGTCTTGCTGACCAATGCCCCCTTTTTCCTTTGGCTTGCATGCTGTAGTCATTTGACAAGAGCCCATTTGTGATTTGTACCATTAGCTCCCCAAAGAAAGTTGTGCTAAAGATCTCTGATTCTTTTAAGGACCCATTTAGGTGCTTCTAGGATTGAGAAGAGATAGAGGGGCATTTCCTGAAGCAAAGCTTTGATTAGCACTAATCTGCTTGCTATGTTCAGGGATCTGTGAGTCCACAAAGTGATATGAGATTCAAGTTTCTCTAGGAGCATATGCCAGGAGGAATGCTTGATTGCAGAGTCTATAAGAGGGGCACCCAGGTACTTGGAAGGCAGATAGGCTATGGAGAAGCCTAGAATGTGAGTGATAGCATGTTGGGTAATAGGAGGGGTGTTAAAGAAGAAAATCTGTTATTTGGATTTATTTATATTTGTACCTGAAGCGTCAGAGAAATCCTTTAGGAGGGATTTAAATAAGGATGCTTCCTAGACAAAAGGGTACCCGAAAAGCATGTTGTCATCAATGAATTGTTGGTGAGTAGTGGCAAGAGAATTGTGAGCAGCGATTCCTTTGAGATGTTGGGATAACAGGGCTTGCTTGATATGACGACCCAGCCCTTCCGCCATTAACATGAAAAGGAAAGGGGACAGGGGATCCCCTTGCCTGATGCCTCTGGAGGGACTGAAAGGTCGCGAGGGGATACCATTTATGAGGATAGAGAAGAAGGTGGTGGAAATTAAACTCTAGATCTAGCGAACCCACATTGGAGAAAAATCAAAGGCATGTAACATGTTTTGTATGTAAGTCCAACTTAACTTATAAAAAGCTTTGGAAAGGTCAATCTTGAGAATCATACCTACCTGTTGGGAGTTCTTGAGGGAGTGTATGATTTCATGAGTCAAGATGATGCCATCCAGAATTTGACGCCCTTCAACATAACCGGATTGTTCAGGCGAAATGAGCAAGGACAGCAGCGGCTTCAACCTGTTAGCAATGACTTTAGATATAACCTTGTATATAATGTTGCAAAGAGCGATTAGGCGATATTTGTTTGGAGTGAGGGTGATAAAAGTTGAATTGAGCGAGGGCAACAACCAATGTAAAGTGCGTGATTCCTCCACCACTTGCCACACTTCCTCTCTTATAAGCTCCCAGAAAGAGTGAAAGAAGGTAGTAGTGAAACCGTCCGGACCAGGTGCTTTTCCCTCCTTAAGTTGATTCATGTCTAGATCCACCTCCTGAGGCACAACAGGCCGGAGAAGAAGTTGGTTGTGCTCTTCTGTGATTATTTTTGGCACATTCTGAGTGATATTTTCTATAGCAGGCCGTCGGTCAATTTGGTGTTCTTGTAGGACCCCCTGAAAGTGATTAATGAATTACTGTTCAATCTCTGTATGGTTTTCCACTCTTTCCCCTCCTTGCTTTTGAATAAAGGAGATGGTATTGTGCATTCTTCTTTGAATAGTAGTTTTGTGGAAGAATTTAGTATTTCTTTCACCCTCTTTTAGCCATCTAATCTGGGATTTCTGCCTCCAGAGTATTTCTTCCTGCTTTCTTCTCTCCTCTAGTTGATTGTGAATGTGCCTTTCCCATTCCAAAGTCCCTTCCTTGTGTCCTTCTATGATTATCTATTGCTGGAGATCTCTCATTTCTTTGTTGAGTTCTTGTTGAGCCTAAAAGATGTTGCCAAAAGTCTCTTTATTCCAGTGTTTGATTTGGGCTTTCAGGAATTTGATTTTCTGTTGAAACTGGAACATTTTTTATCCTTCTGCCACAGGGAAGTTGTTCCAATTGGATCTGATGAAGTCGTGAAAGGTAGGATGCGAGAGCCAAAAATCTTCAAATCTGAATGGACGTTTGGTAGAGTCTCCTAGCCGTTGCCATTGTAGAGTGATAGGCCAATGGTCGAAGCCAGATTACGGAAGTATAAAGGCTGAGAGGTCATTGCCTAGATGCACTGTGTTGTCTGAGATGAGGAATCTATCAAGTTTTGAAGCAATTTGTTGCCGCCCTGCCTGACGATTACTCCATGTGTGCATTCCATTGGAGGTTTGCATATCTATGAGAATATTGTTGTGAATAAAATCTTTGAAGTGGTCATTTTCCAGTTCCATCCTGGCTCGACCTCCCTTCTTTTCCTCTAACTTGGTGATCATATTCAAGTCTCCTCCAGCGATCCATAGAGGATGGTATCTGTTGAAGTTAAGTGCTTCTATGGTGTCTAGAAGAGTGATTTTGTTGGCTGCTTCCTATGGAAAATAAACATTTGTGAGGTGAACATGAATGTTGGTGCCGATTATATGGAGCGTTGCCTGTATAATGTGATGGGAGGCATGGAAGTTTGAAAGCATTATTGTCTACGTATTCCAGGCAATTACCAAACCTCCAGATGCACCTGACGCATCCACTGCAACTGATTGACAACCTGGCCAAGCTTTTGAAAGGATGTTTCCCAGAGTGTTGCTATTGCATTTTGTTTCATGCAGAAAGAGAATCTAGGGCTATTCCTACTTTATCATATTTTTAATCATTCTAAGTTTCCCAGGGCTATTGAGCCCTCTTATGTTCCATGAAGTGAGCTTCATGATTCACTGGTAGTGGTGGGCTTGTAATACTTTGTCAGTTTAGCATATCTGCCTGAGTCAACCAGGATTTTCCCTATTGCAATTGTTCGTTGGAGAATTGTCTTTCTTCCGAATTTTTTGGAGTCTTTCGGAAGGAGGCAGCCATCCCATTGGCTTCCCAACTATATTCCCAGTTGCTATTGCTAATAGGCTCTGGATATTATAACTTCCAGAGTACTGAGTTGATGCTCCTGGATCTTATCATATTCCTTCTTTCTGCATGCTTGTTCCAGCTCAAAAATGTCTAGACTAGACAGGTTTATACTCTCCAGTTCTTCCTCCATGTGTTTCTCTTGACTACTTTCCTCTGTGATGAGAGCTAAGTGCATGGTTTGGCCATGGGGACTGTCTACATCCATATTATTGGACTTCCATTTAGGGATTTTTGGAGAAACTTTGGGAGTACTACTGAGGATTTTTGGAGATATGGGATTGAGAGAGGAGGCTAAAGGAGGGATCAAGGGGGATGGGATGGTCAGCTGAGGGGATGGCTCAGAGTTCAGGGGTGGTTCTTCCGAAGTTTTAGCAATAACCTTGAAGCTGTTGCTCGTGGAGGGGACAGAGGCAACATCCTGCTGGGGTTTTTTTTTGAGAGGAAGGTTTTTTATGTGATCTTTTATGGCTTGCAACCTTAGTGAATCCTTCATGGTCCGCCTTGCCTCATGGATTAGAGTCTTGGGGTTTTGCATTGAGAGGGAAGTCCCTAAATAGATGCCCAAGGGCATGGCATTTGTGACAGCGAAAGGGAACATGCTCAAAATCTAAGGGTTGGATCCAATCATAGTCGTCATGGAAGAGACTTACTGATTCCGGAAGGGCTTGGCCCAGGCGCATGAAGACACAGATGCATGCGTAAGAGGTGTATCTACTCATCTTCATTTCTTCAGCAATTTTGACAAACTCTCCTAGAACTTTTCCTATGTCTCTGAGCGATTCTTCATCCCAGTATTCCGTAGGGAGCGAATACAGCCAGATCCATACGAGCGCCCAACTGAGATTTTCCTTGTCAGGGTTGAATCTCTCTCTCCATGCTCTTAAGTACAGACCAGCAGAGTTGAAGAAGTATGGACCTTCATCCATTACCCTATTTCGATCTTCGATGTAAATAAAAATCGCCGTGAAAAACCATTTTGGGCCTAGCTGCAGGGTAACCTGTCCTTTGGGTTTCCATTTGGTTGATATCCATCCTTGCAAAGATTTTTCCGTTGGCCAGAATCCAATGAATTTATCAATGAGTGCATGGTCCTTCATGTATTGGATCCGACCATTGATTCTATGGCTGGGAAGTTCTATTTTGGGTCTTTCAGCAGCTACGGGTCTACATGTCGATGAGGTAAACTTTGGTGTTTCCTGTTGCTTGGATTTTCCTTCTTTCTCTTCATTGTTTTTGTCAGGCTACTCAGAGGAATCTTTTGTTGTTTCCTACCTCCGAGGGTTCTTGTTGTCCGATTTGTCCCGTTCAGGCCCCGGAGGCTCATTCGTATTCATTTCTTGAATTTTTCTTTGAAAAAAAGGGGCAGGCATTGAAGCCCCCCTTGGGGGAGAGCCGTAGTGGTGTAGAGAATACCAGTAGGCTACTATCACGGAGTGGTGAAAGGACGATGAGAGGAGGTTGCGATAAGTCCAGGATGCGCCATTGCAGAGGCGTTCCAGAACCCTAGTTGCAGAGCCGTTCCATAATCTTCAGCATGTTAATGGTGGAATGTCCATCATTACTAGACAATTGTGTAAATTTTTACAAAGATAAGTATTCTCATTACTTTTCTTATTGAATTTTTTATTATTATGGTTGAATGTTTTGTTTATCTTAAGTCTATGAGTTTATATGATATAGTGTGGAACAATCTACATTCATATTTTTTCAAATTTATAGTAGTTGCATGAGGATTTTGTATATTACATGTGCTATTTTTAATTGAAATTAGAGTATGTCATTTAGTTGGGAGAAGATAAAATATATTGTTACCATCTTAATTTATCATAGTTAAATGACTCTTGTTCTTCAAGCTTTCATTCCAAAAATCTATTTCTAGTAAAACTTATAATTGTTATCAATACATTTCCTTATCTTTTATACTTGAACTATATTAGTAAGAAAAAATTATGAATTCACAAAGAATTTTAGGGACCAATTATAAAAATACAAATGATGCTTCAGATTATTTCTTAAGAAAATGGACTCAACAATCATGAGTACCACCATTGATTTTGAGTAAGTTAGGGCCAATGATGGGGGCGGGGGGGGGGGGGTTGTTGATTCATGAGATGTCTCAGTCAAAGTCGAAGGAATCTCCTACATTGAATAAAATAATTCTATCACCAAGGAGGAAGTTGATTAAAAGGGAGTACGCATTAGATGAAGAATCAAAACTCAATATTACACATCGAATGTAGTGCCATCAACATTTGGCCAACATTCAAAAAATTGAAAGAGATAAATAGCCAAGAAAAAGAGAGGAAATGCATGACGTAGAAGAACCCGGAAAATCAAAAAAGAAGAAACACCAGGAGTAACAAGTTGATGTGCTAGATTCATCAAATATTGGAAGATACCAACTAGATTTGAGAGGGGCAACCTCTATAATTCCAGAGACGAGTAATAACCTGTAGCTAGTCATGGAAACATATGGCACTCATTAACTTGTAAATACTACTGAAAGTATGGATATTAATGATTCTATCCCACGTTTCATTGGCTTAAGATTCCTCATGATTCCAATCCTTGTATTCAAAGATTCCTCCGTGAGAGACTAAATCTAGAGCTTGATCCATCTTTAGTGTAGTCTAGAGTCGACTCACATAGGAACCTACATGATAAGCTATTGATAGAAATAACTCCCATAGATTAGAGCTAGGAAGGAAAACAATGCAAAAAAAACATCATACCATAAAAAGGGTCTCAAGAATGTACATGCCCTACTAAATTTAATGACTAAATAAGAAGGCTCCAAGTCATCAGAAATGTTTGGTGAATTGACATGTCCCCAAGACGGGAAATTCATGAAGTATATAGATTAACATTTCTTGATGGATCAAGATGGTATAGAAGACTAGGAATTAAAAATCATTGAATCAATAAGAAAAAATAGAATAAAAGTAAGGAATTCAACTTCTCAAGTTGAGTTGACCAATAAATGTGAGTTGAGTGTAAAGTCAACTCAAGAAAAATATTGAAAAAACACAAACAACTTGTCCTTCTTCACAAAAGAGGTTTCACATAAATGATAAGATGGACCTCAATTACATCCCACTTTAAGAAGATGATGAGTATCTACGACATCATAAGTATGTTTGTAAATTTTTTTGGAAGTCATTAAACATTAACAATGTAAATAAAAATGGTGCAGTTCATTAGTGCCATGAGAAGCATAGTGATAAAATGGTTTATGAACTCTAAAATCATCAAAGAATCAAAGACAAAGTAAAATCTAGTTTAGTCTTCAACTCACATGAGGTTAAACACCTTTCTACACAAAAGTGTAAAAAGATAAGCAACAACCAAGAGAAATGGTTCGAATAAATAACAAGAGATTAAAATATTTTCTAAGTTAAATCTCCTTTCAATAGATGAACTATTCCTATTGCAGTGTTACATACTAAGATTACTACAAAAGTCTAGAGGACCATTGTATATGCATAACAAAAATTCATATGAATAAGTGTTTCAAAATGAACAACAATAGAGGTTGATGTTGACTATCCCTCAAAACCATCATCATCAATCAACATATGCCTCAGAGGAAAGCTATAGAAACTTTAGCAATTATTAGGGAGCTTAGTTATTCAAAAGAATGAAATATTGTGCACAAATTGCAAGAATGAGGGTCACATAAAATATTATTCTAAATATGATGATTCCTTTGAAAATGAATATATGTTTGTATATTCTACATAGATTTTCTCTATGAGTTTTCTCAAACGCTCACAAATTATAACATAAGAGATTACCCTCATAATCAAAAATAAAAATAAAATAATGGTATGCAATCTACAAAGAGTCAGGCCATTCAACACAATAATGTCACCTGGATGGTTGGAATAAACCAAACTATCATGAAATATACTATATGTCGGAATCCTATAAGAATGCATGATAAAATAATGGCTAACAAGAGCACAAAGGCTACCAAGGAAGAGGAGGAAGAGGAGTAGGACCATTCACAAAAGGTGGAAGAGGTTAGTTTAAAGGTTGAATGTATTTCTTCATATGATAGAAAGAAGATGATCTAGATCCCAATTATCTATTGAAATAATAGATACACTTAAAGTATTGCACTATATGTGGTGTTTATGATCATTCTCTAGAATATTGTCTAACCATGATGGATAAAATCATGCAAAAAATAAATATAAATCTAGTACAAAAAATTCCAAAGAAATAAGTCCCAAATCATAAGAACTTACATGTTGTAACTAGATCAAGAGATGGCCAACCAATTTATACATAAGGGGAAAGTTTAATCTGATTATCGTAAAACAAAATTATATACCCAAATCTAGACCAAGAACAACAATAGTGCATGATGTATTATAATTCTTTAAAAATAAAGAATACAAAAAAATATAAATCTTAAAGATGTAATTGTAAAACCCCTACAATTACTCAAAGAAAAGAAACATATTGGTTGACTACTTGCACTATTGAATATTCTAAAGGACTATAAAGAACAAAAATTACCAACAAAATCCTTTGGAAACTTTCATAAAATAAAATGCAGGATGACTAAGATCTAAAAGTTGAATTAGATACCAATAAACATATGGTAGATCAGGTTTTTGTCACTTTGGTTCCCAAGTCAACATTCTCCGGAGAGAGACTTGGATAAAATTGGGAGGGCCACAATTGCATTGAAAACAAATTATTTGATGCTAGAATATGAATGCTTTATTAAACCAATTGGTAGTTTGTAGTGTATAAATATGGTAATAATGGTTATCTTGACTAAATTTGACTCTTAAGTAATCGAATTAATCAAGGGAATACCAACCTATATAGTGTTAGTCCATTGTCCTTGAGAAAGGAAGATGAAGCATACTATATATTTAGAAAGAGATAACATTAAAATAAAGGGTAAAGGATGGAAAATAGTAATCCCTTCAGAAACCAAGGAAGGTAGGCCCTAGGTTGAGTCATGGGATAAATAAAATAAGGTAAACAAATTATACAAATTCTTGAACCAAAATTAAGATAACATCAAATTGGATGTAGAGGGAGAAATATTACAAGGTTCAGCATTATCTATATGCCATAAATTCAACATTGCACTACATGAATGGAAACCAAAAACTATGAGTCAATCTCTATGGAATGTTGGTTGATTGAGTCCATCCCCATAAAAAATAATTGCTTATGCTTTCTCATAAAAGCAGTGTCAATAGTCAATAAGATGAGGAGAAGACAATCACTAACCTTGATGCCAATATATTTAAAAGAAGCACCAGTTCAACTCTTCGATTTAAAGAATGAAATTATCCATCAACCCATGTAATAAAGTTTCAAAAAAAATTGGTGAGACTTGTTGGATGAAAAGTTTGTTCTAGTAATTCATTAGATAGGTATCATGATTATTGTAGGTGCACATGCCATGGATGAAACTACATATTTTATGAGGTTAAATTATCTTCCCAGACCATCATCCCAAGGTTCAAAATAGGACATCATCTTGTATATCATATTGACCAATGTGAAAAAGAGTGGAAAAGGATTGGATATCGAGGCTAACACATCTATAATTCCAAGATAAGGCCCAAATTATGCCAAAAGGCGCTTCCTTCAAACCCCACTTAAGGGAGATAAATATCTTCCTTATTCATTCAAATTATAAAGTTGACAATAATTAATATTATATGGTATCAATGGAGAAATGGTTACATGGTTGTAATGTAACTCCTTATGTTAGGATTAGTTCCTAGGTTGTAGGAGTTTTTCTTTTGAGATGTATTTATTGGCTCATTTTGATTAATTGAATATGAGAGTGTATGCTCTAGTTTTTGCAGCCTCTAGGTGCAGCTTGCTCACCTCTGAGATGTTGGTTAATTTAGGTCTTTCTTTTCTTTCCTGATTTTTCTAACATGGTATCATAGCTCAGATATGGTGAGCCTGATTTACCTACAAATCCTTATTTGCTACATTAGAGCCCTAGTGGCTACAGAGCCTTCATGGCTATAGTGACCCTAGTGGCAACAGAGGAGCCTTAGTGCTCACATTTTCAAAGTCTAGGTGGTCAGGAGTGACATACCTTACTCACAATAGAAATTCATTTTCTCACAGGTCTCAGCATACCTCTAATTGAGCACAAAATGATCATTGTGGTTTTTGGCCTGAGAGAAGTGATGACCATTGCAGATATGAAGGTAAAACCTGTGATGACGTGACCTTTCCTTAGAGATATTTTCTTCATTTCCCCCAGAAATCACGTTTTTTCAGGCATAAAGGGTGATGACATGTATTTTATCGTTATGAACTTGAGATTTTTCAAGTTTGGTGGCGGACCTGAGTTGCAGACAAAAAGATCATCGTAGATTGGTGGTAGATGAACTAGATCGAAGGAGATTGGGTATATTGGTGGTAGATCACATAGATCTGTGATCGATTCAAAGGTTCGTGTATGTTTTGAGATTATTTTTTTTTTACTGTAACTTGTAATTGTTCGCTTGGTTAGAATCAACTGAAGATCAAGGGATTTGGAATCTAATTAGTCGAAAATGAACAATTTCATAGAATATTATCTCAATGATAATAAAAAACTTGTAGAGACCAATTATACCAATTGGAAATTAAAGATACAGATGTTGCTTAGGGGATCGAGTGCTTGGTCGATCGTTAGTGGTGATGAGCAGAAGCTGACCATTTCGGTTGGAGGTACGGAAGCACTAATACAAGATTGGGATAAAAGGGAGAATAAGGTGAAAGTCTTATTGAATATGTCTATTAAAAACAACATTATCCCACATATCAGAGACTGTAAATCATCCAGTGAGATATGGACTACACTCAAGAACCTTTACCAAACACAGAACAAAAATCGCGTTTTGTTGCTCAAAGGCAAGTTGTTTTCCATGAGGATGGAGGAGAATGAATCTGTTGTTAGATTTATTGCACAGGTTAAGGACCTGAAGGATAGATTAGGTGACATCGGGGAGAAGGTTTCTAATTCTGATCTTGTCAAAATTACATTGAACGGGATGACGGATGAATACCAGATGTTCATCACAAGCTTGTTTGCAAGGGAGAAAACCTTTTCATTTGAAGAGCTAATAGGAATCATGATATAGGAAGAAGAGTGGCAACAAAATTTCAGACGATAGAGTGCCAATGTTTCTCTGATGGTGAGAAAGAAGACATATAAAGGGAAACAACATAGGGACATAAAGGCAGTGGCAATTTTCAGAAGAGACCATTTATAGGTATGTCTCCAAGTAAAAATGGTAACAAATATGACACTAAATGATTTTACTGTGGGAGAACTGATTATTTAGCTAAGTTTTGTTTTAAGAAATATGAAGATGAGACTAGAAATAAACAAAAAAAGGACAGAGAGAACTTTGTCGATGAAGGTTGCAGTCATGATCTTTGATTATTCATAGCTAATTATGCCCTTTCAGCTCTTGTGGAGGATGAGGCTGAAATATGGTTCATAGATTTAGGCGCGTCATCACATATGACAGGTAATAGACACTGGTTCGAAAACTTTGAAGAAAGCACTTATGGAGCTAGCATATATCTAGGTGGTGACAGAGGTTATCAGATCAAGAGATATGGTGATATTCTAGTGATGTTTCCTAATGGTAATATAAGATATATCAACATGATTGACAACCAAGAACCTTTGGCATCAAAGATTCATTCATCTTAACCTACAAGTTCTCATGCTGCTGAAAACAAAAGGTATGGTTGATGGAATACATGCTTTTCAGAATATTCGTTTAGATTGTGATGGATGTGTATTAGGGAAAATGAATAGGAAAGAGTTTCCTTTGAATGATGATAGGACGAAAAGAGATATTCTAGATCTTGTGCATACATATATATGCAGACCTATGCAGATTAGGTCGCTAGGTGGTGTATATTATTTTCTACTCTTTACTGATGAGTGCACTAGATTCTCTTGGGTATATTTGATTAGAAATAAGAGTTAGACATTTCAATTCTGTAAATAATTCAATAATATGGTGGAGAAGCAGATAGGGAAATTCATTAATATTCTCTGCTCTGATAAAGGGGGAGAATACAAATTGGGCGAGTTCATGAAATTTTGCAAGAATCATGGGATTATTCAATAGTTCACAGTACCTCACACTTTGCAGCAGAATGGAGTTGCAAAATTCAAAAACTAAATCCTTGTGGAGTGCGCATGAAATATGCTTCAAGGTAAGGATCTATCTAATGTTTCTTGGGCTGAAGCCATTAACACTACAATATACTTGAGAAATAGGAGTCCAACTAAATGTATCAATTTTAAAAAGCCTTTTGAATAATTTTATGGATATAAGCCTGTAGTGAATCATATAAGGGTTTTTGGGTCAAAATCCTTTGCCCATATTCCCAAGGATGATAGGAAGAAGTTAGATCCTAAGGCCACAAAATACATCTTTTTAGGATACTGCACTGAGTTTAAAGCTTATAAATTGTTTAATCCTATGACTCATAAAGTTTTTGCGAGTCGAGATGTGATATTTCATGAGCAGACTGAGGAAGGAAATAAAAAAAGCAACCTCGAAGAGTGGCAAATTCCATTGTTGATGAAAGAAATCAATGAGGACAATCAACAAATACAACAACAACAACAAAAAGAGGAAGAAGCAGGTGATGTAATCAGTAAGTCAAGCCCACTAAGTTCTGAAGCAGATAGATTTTAGGTGAGTCCCTTACCAAGAAGATCAGGTAGGCATAATCAACTACCCGCTAGATTGAAAGACTGTGCTTTAATGTCAAACATTAAAAATTATAGAGCCCTCAAATTATAAATAAGCTAGTCAATCTCATGAGTGGAGGGTCATAATGAATGAAGAATTTGAATCTATTATTAGAAATAATACTTGGGAACTAGTTGAGTTGCCTAATGGAAAAATACCCATAGGTTGCAAGTGGATTTATAAACCTAAATTTAATGCAGACGGGAGTATAGAAAAGTTTAAAGCTGGACTAGTAGCAAAGGGTTATTCGCAGAAAGAGGGAATTTATTATGAAGAAACCTTTTCTCATGTAGCCAAACTGAATACTATTAGAATGTTAATTGTTGTAGCTACAAAAAATTAGTGGAAGCTACACTAGTTAGATGTTAATTCTGCATTTCTAAATGGTGATTTAGAAGAAGAGGTTTATTTAATGCAGCCCGAAGGCTTTTTTAAAAAAGGGCAGGAGCATTTAGTTTGTAGACTAAAAAAGGCTCTTTATGGTTTAAAACAAGAACCTAGGTCTTTGTATGAGAATATTGATTCATTTTTCTTACAGCATGGTTTTCATATGAGTAAGAATGATCCAAATCTATATACCATTTATGATGAACAAGGGTAGATGATTTTGATTTCCTTGTATGTCGATGACCTGATTATAACAGGTAATGCAAATGCATTAATCAAAGAAATCAAATTACATATGTCACAGTTTTTTGAGATGAAGGACCTCAGAAGTTTACATTATTGTCTAGGTTTGGAAGTGTGGAGAGACTCTGGGAAGACTTTCCTTACTCAAGGGAACTATGTTAGAGGGCTGCTCAAAAAGTCTAAAATGGAATAGTGTAAGACAACATCAACATCTTTGCAGCGTAACCTGAAATTGTGCAGAGACGATGGCTCTAAGGAGGTGGAAGCTACTTTGTATAGGTAACTAGTTGGTAGTCTAATATATTTAACTAAAACTAGACCATACTTAGCATACTCTATTAGTGTGCTATGCTAGTTTATGTCTAAACCTCTTGAAATTCATTGGGTGGCAACAAATAGTGTACTAAGGTATCTTCATGGTATTAGTGATTATGGAGTTTTATACACTGATACATCTGATGTTACTTTAGCAGGTTTTTCAGACTCTAATTGGGTAGGTAACCTGGATGATCAATGATCTATCACAGGTTATGAATTTAGTGTTGGATCTGGGGTCATAGCATGAAGCATGAAAAAGAATAGCAATGTGTCTTTATGTTCAGTAGAAGCTAAATACCATGAAGTATGCACAACAACATGTGAATTTTCTGGTCGAGGAGGATTCTCCATGATGAAGGAGAAGATCAGAAAGAAATGATCGCCATCAATTGTGACAACCATAGTTCCATTAAGCTAGCAAACAATCAAGTGTTTCATAAGAATACAAAATACATATATACTCAGTTTCACGTTGTAAGGGAAAAATTTGAGTCAAAAGATTTTTTACTAAATATTGTAAAACATGTGACAATATGGATTATATTTTTACAAAGCCTCTTGGGAAAGTGAAGTCTGAATTGTTTAGGGGGATGTTAGGACTTTAGGATAATCCTTTCTCCATTAAGGGGGAGAGTTGAAAACAATTAATATTATATTGTATTAATGGAGAAATGGTTACATGGTTGTAACATAACTCCATGTGTTAGGATTAGTTCCTAGTTTGTAGGAGTTTGTTCTCACCTCCCTATTCTTTTGAGATGTATTTATTGGCTCATATTTGATTAATTGAATATGAGAGTGTATGTTCTAGTTTTTGTAGCCCAAAGGTGCAGCTTGCTCACCAGTGAGCTGCTAGTTAATTCAATTCTTTCTTTTCTTTCCAGTTTTTCTAACATCTAAGTGGGAGGATCCACAACATTAATAAAAAAACCAAAGAGCGTAAGAATATTTCCTTTAATACATGTAAGCCCTGAACATATGGAATAATCAACATGGAAAAGTAATATAAATATAGCCTTGCAATCATGACAGTACAGCAGAGGTCCTATAACATAAATTCCTTCAAAAAATTTTACAACACAAGCCTGAATCCCTGACTCATATCCTTTCCTTTATTCACAAAGCTTCAGCCAATTCACAAGTGACAAAAGGTTATGAAATTCATCTCTAGCCTTTTATTATATGCCACTCCTTTATCTCCATAGCTAGTGTCTTCCAAGACACCTCACTTCTAATGTGTCTACTCAATGTCACTACCCTCACACATCATCCTGGCTTGATGTCATCCCAACCTATCCAATATTTCAAGAAATGGATTATCTACAGGAGACAAAATCCAGGGAGTGATAATTTCCCTTATAACTATTGTTCCCCAACTCTGTCAAATTTTGTTCAAAGACCTTATAAAAAGTGTGCACACCCTTTTTACCTTCAGGAGGAGTCACCAGTACTCGTAGTCCCCCCTTTGTCAGTTTCACTCTCTAATGAAATAGCTTTACATTACCCTAACATTTAAAATGTTGATTTGTCTTCCATGTCAACCTAGATATGAGCCAGTTTGGCACTTGCCTATGTTACACACAGTTTAAACTCGCAGGAGACAGACTCTGGGAGACTAAAATATTTCCTATCCCTTGATGGGAATTTTTTGACAGAACCTTCAAGTTTTTTTCCATGGTGCTATCAATTGATGTACTCATGTGTACCTTTGAAAAAAATCCAAGTCTTATGCTCTTCCTTCGTTATGATCTTGGTTTTGATTATAGGATTCTAGACTAATAACACTCTTCCAAAATCATTCACAAACTCTATTACAAAATCAAGTTTCCACCACACTACTCCTTTATTGCAAACCTTGTCTCATGCCTCCATGCTTTTGTTGTGCCCTTTATCTATAAATATTTGATTAAATTGGATCATTGATCGATGATCAATAACTGATCTTTGCATGTTTTACACACTCTAATTCCTCATAATCCTTGAATTCCTCTGCTTTTGTTACAATACTCTGATTCTATGCAAGATTGATCTTCAAATCACCCTCCGTCCTAATTTTAACTACATTCCATAAGTCTATTAACACTCTTTCCTGTTATAAACATGTTGATGGCGCTCGACCCACCAGCACTCAGGAGATCTTCCTAGTATGAAGTCCCAACTAGAACTCACAATATTTGTTGTAGGAGTTCCATCTGGTATGATGGCGTGGTTTCTATTATGTTAAATTCTTGCCTTAGCTCTTGCTTGTCAGCATGGGAGAGTGCTTTTCTTTGTCTTAGAATAATGAGGTTTGTGTGCCTAGTGAGTGCTAGTGTTACTTGTGTCAAGGTTCTTTCACAGTAGAGAGAGAGGATAGGAGCGAGTCTCCAGTTGGAAGGGAGGAAGTCCCAACTCTGTTAGAGACACACAACACAATAGGACATGCACAACTTCTGGAAGAGTAATCCACATGAATGTGGCAGTCACAACACATAAAGGAAGATAGCACTTACAACACCCAATGGGGCATTCCACGCGAGTGTGATGGTTGCGCTGTCTTATGTTCGGGGAGGTAACCAACATGGGAAGGACAAAGTTAACAACTTACACAACACATTTTCATAAATATATGTATTAGAACAACTAAATGACTTCAATTTTTTAACACAAGTTAAGGCATAATGTATTACAAGTGTTCAAGATTAATTCTTAAAACAAATTACTGTTGTCTTAGTGGGTCCTAACCTAGGTTCAGAGTTAACTTTTCCAAATAAATCCCTACACTACTGGCCCTTTCGACATCAACCCGCAGAGTACAGACTGAAGTCTCACCCAAAGTAATATTGGGGGATGCTAGAGCCAAGTTTCCACACCCAGAGATGAGCGTGATATCGTTTTATGCCCTAAACCTGCCTTTGCACAAATCAATAAGCCCTTAAGGCTTATCGATATACTTCCTCTTACTAGCATTTAGACCTTCATGAAGGTCTACGACTATCTTTCACTGACCTTACATAGGCAAATCAACCAATTACATGCCTTTGTAACTACCCTTAATCTTTTTTTACCCAGATTGACCTAACTATATGATATCTTTAACAGGTATTAAGATATTCTTCGTGTAAACATATATTAGTACTTGTGTTCATATGACAATGTAAACCATGCAGAATCGCACATCAATACAGTCTTAAATCATAACCCCATTATTCATCATAACATAAATGCATTCATTCATAACAAAAGTAAATGGACAAAACATAGTTATTTCTAGAACAATATCTTTATTGATACTTCATTTCTTCTTATAGACTCAAGACTATTCTATGCACTCAGCTACAGGGGTCCACGCACTTAGATACAAAATCTACTCTAGGCCTCTGTGCACATAGCTGTATAGCCTCTCTTCTACTCTAAGACTCTTCACTCTTCACTTCTATTGACCCATTACGTTCGTCTTCATTAATATCATGAACTGTGAACTACCTTAGATTCTCTAAGACTCTCCTTTTTATACAATCCCATGGTCTTTGGACCATGGGAAGATCTACTAAAGTCGACACAACTTACATAAAATAAGGGAAAATCCCTTTATGGCACTTACTATCTACATTCTCTGCGGCCACAACTTGCGGAGACTTTACACTTTTCATAACAAAAACTTGGGCTTTTGCCCCAAAATTGACCACAAGGGACCTTGTCCCAACAAACCCCCAAAAAACATATCATGACTCATCCCCAAGTCACTCTTCTAGTGTGGAGATCTTACTTTGGAGACCTCCCAGCTCGACCTGCACCATTATTACCTTGACTGTGCTCTGCATGGCTGCCTGCATGATCCACTCCACCAGATGCTTTGTTGCTAGATTTGCACTGTCTTCCTTTACTTTCGGCTATGTCCTCTATAGGCCTACTAGCTTGTCTTCAATGGTGGCAAAGATAACATAGGCCTTGTCCAGCTAAGGCCCCAATCTAGCCTTGAGGACTACCTCTTTCCACTATGATGCCTCCACCTGTTCGAGCAACTACTTTTCCTCATGCAAGTTATCCAATCGCTATGATATAGCAATGGTGCATGTCGTTGCTCTTGCTTCATCATATTACTGTTGTAATTCATGGGCTTCTGTGTTCAACCAATGTAGGTTAGGATTCTCCTACAAAGTTTTAATGACCTCCATAGACTTCTCAAAGAGAACTGTGCAATTTGCCACCGCGACATCTATTGTTGCAGCTACATCCTTTACAGCTCCCTCATGCTGTTCTATGATCTTTGGTGGAGTTTAAGGTTGTGACTTCATCTCAAGCTCTGTAATTTTAAGGTTCAGTTCAAACTAAACCTTGACCTCTTCTATCTTTGCATCGCACACACCTATAACCAACTTCCTTATATTGGCCTCCAACGACACTTCTTCTCGGATATGTAGTTTTGAAATGGTTCTACATGCTTCAGCTACCACTACTGTAGTTCACTCGTTCTGCTCCTAAACCTTCTTCCAAGATTCTAGTGCTGCCCTCTTCTCAATCAACATCTGTACAATGTTGACTTTCTGCTCGTTGATCAAGCTCAGCATGCACTGCTCCTGGGCCCTAATTTCTACAATCACACTTGCTTGCAGTGTGTGACAGAATTCACTGGGGAGCACAGCCAAGTTGAGGCCAGCATTCCTCAAAGCACTGACAGTAGCCTTGTCAGCATCTGTCTCCACACTCAGAGCTCCATCAAGCAGCACGATTTCCCAGAGATCCAAATATCGAACCAACTCTGCTGTTTGAGTGGTCCCCAATGCCAAACTAGTTTATGCTAAGTTTCTCTGCCCTGCATTGGACTAGAGTCGAGTTGTTTGAACCTGCAGCTTGCGTAGACCCGTCCGTATGGCACTTAGTGCCTACTTCTGCTGCTACTCAAACTGCTGTAATAGTTCTGCTGTCATGTCCCTTACCTTGTCTCCAATATCGTCCAAGTCACCTTTCCTCAAGGTGATTGGATCTAGCGATGACTTGGAGGCTTTGGTCTTCTTTCACTGTCCCTCCTTTTCTTGTTCCCTATGTCGCTTTATGTGGAAAGGAGTGCTTTCCTGATCTTCATCACCCTATTTTGACTGTTCTTCATGCTCCATTTGGGGCAAAGGAAATTTCTGATTTTTGTCAGAGCCACACTCTTCCTACTCTACTTTTTCCTTTGCGGTGCACTCCGCTTTTACATGGGCCTTCTCCTCAGTCTCCTTCTTCCTCTTTTCAAATAACTGTTGAACCTTTAGTTGGGTCACTTCCTTTTTCTGGTTTTCCGTGAACTTGCTAGTTCCATCTGCCAAATCCGATGGTGTGTGCCAATATCTTGGCCATCACTTGAGGACTTCTACAATGGCACCATCTGTAGCTAAGTAGGGGAGATCATACCACTTCTGATTCGGATCCTTCAGCGTCCGAATGTAAACACGATGGAACTCAACTTTGAAATTCGTGTACCTAGACAACTGCTTGAACACGGATGGTGACAACCATGACTTTGGGTTAATGGCTGCATGGATGTTGGCCTCCATTAGCACCCAAAATATTTTTTTTTCGCAAACCCATGCAACTTCCTTTGTTGCTTAGAGAGAAGCAAACTTGGATTCTTTTGGTAAATATATCTTGACTGGAGGAAACTAGTTTTCCTCTAGCAACTCCCACATGACTAACACAATTGATAATAACAACCATGAATAATGGAAAGTCTTGCTTTGGTCTTGTGCCTCTCTGTAGTTTGCTAGGAACTCGCTACACAGGTAGTGTGCCCAGTTGAACTATACTCCCTCTATGCACTGAGCCACTAACGAAACCATTGGTGCTGACACCTTGTCCGCGCAACACTTTCTCATCACTTTTCTAGCCAAAATTTGGGTGGCCACCTTCACTGTAGCATCAATAATATTGGAAATGGAATACTTTTGTAGCTTCTTAACAAGTTTGAACTTGTCCTTCATCTTCTCAGCAAGGTCGTGCTCGCTTGCCTTGCCACCAAATTTCTTTGCCAGATTTAGTGCAGAGTGAGGTAACAATGTGATCCGATGGATGAGCATATTAGTGATTGATATCGGCTCACTCAGCCACAAGAGCCTATCATGCACAAGGTACAACAAATGCTTAATGATTGTCAAATTTATGGGGGCGCGGAGGTAGTGAGGCACCGATAAGAGGTTCAACAACCCTACCTTGTTTAACCCGCAAATCCATTCCACTAGCTCTAGTGCAGTGACACCAAACTCCTTGTAGAAAACTCGCTTCATGAAGGTATCGGTAGTGAGGTGGGGGAAGCACTCGATTTCCTCCAAATCCCAATCTTCAAGCTTTAGATGTGGGATGCGTGACAAAGCACGAACCTTCAAAAGTTATGTTTTGTGGTAGCAGGGGTGTGTTAAGGAGGAATTGTCCCTCATCTGGGTCCTTAGGGACCATCATCTTGCCCTGGCATGAAGGGATGTACTTCAGCACCTTCAAAATAGGGTCCACCCCCTCAATATCTATATCTTCCACACCCCCGAAGTCTACAACTTTTCCTTTCTCTTGCGCTGTGGGATTTTCTTTTCTTTGAGTTTGTGTACGTTAAGGGATAAATTCCCCTAGGGTCTTGGGTTAATACCCTAGCAGATTAGAGGTTATCTACAAATAAAAACACACATTCCACAAAGCCATGATGCTAATATAAACAAACTATGCGAAGAGGGGTGCACCTGGGGGTCCTTCGTTTCGGAACATCCAGCTAGGGTCCAAACCCTCTTTGAGTTCCTTTTAATCCTTCAACCTGAAAAAAATCAATTCCAGAAAGTACACCAGTATATTGACCAAGCATCATAAAGAAATCATCTTCATAGCATACTGAAAGGTAGTTCATTATACAATTAAAACAACCATTCATATGTGAATCATAACATTGATATCATAAACATGAAGAAGATTTATATCAAGAACAAGATAAGTGTTTCTTTTATTATAGATAACTATAGTATAGAAATGAATAATTTCACCTGAGTCTTCCTTTCGCAGGCTCCAAGCGGAACCGTCCTTCGGATTCACCCACTCTCAAACCTTCAAAAAACTCCTTCCATGACTTAGTCCAAGATATCTCAAGTAGTAGAAAGACATCATAACATAAGGAAACAAGGGTTTCCTGTAATGGAGAAGTGCTAGAAGCACAACGATCTTCAGACCTGGTCAGGGATAATCTTAGTAGAGTGATCTTTCTCTATCTCTTCTCCTCCTTTAGGCCTTCCCCTTGAATCCTTTTATACTTCTCCCAAAGCAGTTTTTTAGTTGGGAATTCATTGGGGACAGTTGGGCCATGGGCACAAATAGGTAATGAAAAGGTAAAACCTGTGATCTCTGCCCGAAATTAAGTAGATTTAATATTTTTAAGTGTTTTAAGACATATACACAAGTTGGGTATACACATACCCACATACACACGTGTTTAGCTGAGGGCAATGTCGCATATAGGGAGTAAAACACTGTTTTTTAAATATTGGGACCAAGTTTGGAAGGAGGGGTTGCCCTAGGCCATGAGTGCAACATCACAAACATCAAGAGTGAGATTTTGAGCTATAATAGATGCCCCCTAATATATGAGGTCAGAAGCGGTACATGATGGCTGAAATGCATTAAGCAAGTACATGGAAAGGAATATGTCAAAAACTGAGAAGGACTTCACCAGAGTTTAGCCTACCAAGCCACAAAAGGAGATCAGAAAGAAGCACTGTTTGGCGAGTATACTCATGCTCAGAAAAAGTAAAGCATGTCCACATATCAAGTACAAGCGGATCCACTATAAAAACTGGAAAGTACATAATGGATCATCTGATCATGATCGAACAAGTACATGTATGAATATCACATATAAGAATGTCAATGATGCTGAAGGACGAAGCGGATCTGATCCGGATTTAAACAGGAACGCAAAAAATTACAAAGATAACCATATACACAAATATGCAGCTGAAATAATACTTCATTTCATTAATGGAAACTACTAAAATATGCTTACAATGAGAAATGGAAATAAACTAGCTAGGGCGATGGTAGCTTATCTCTGAGAAGAG